>WNWK01028281.1:0-25532 GCA_009830355.1 Cherax destructor | reverse complement strand
CCCACTGCCTCACGAACTTCCCCTACACCCACAACTGGCTCTTCCACACTCCTACAAGATGTTATTCCTCCTCCACACACGAAATCACAGCTTCCCTGTCTTCATCAACATTTAACAAATCCTCAAAATATTCTCTCCATCTTCCCGATACCTCTAACTCTCCATTTAATAACTCTCCTCTCCTATTTTTAACTGTCAAATCCATTTGTTCTCTAGGCTTCCTCAACTTATTAATCTCATTCCAAAACTTTTCTTATTTTCAACAAAATTTGCTGATAACATCTCACCCACTCTCTCATCTGCTCTCTTTTACATTGCTTCACCACTCTTTAACCTTCTTTTCTCTCCATATACTCTTCCCTCTGCATCACTTCTACTTTGAAAAAACCCTCTCATATGCTAACTTTTCTCCCTTACTACTCTCTTTACATCATCATTCCACCAATCGCCCTCTCCCCCGCACCCACTCGCCTGTAACCACAAACTTCTGCTGAACACTCTAACACTACATTTTTAAATCTACCCCATACATTTTCGACCCCATTGCCTACACTCCACTAGCCCATCTATCCTCCAATAGTTGTTTATATCTTACCCTAACTGCCTCCTCTTTAGTTTATAAACCTTCACCTCTCTTTTACTTACTGATTCTATTTTCCTTGTATCCCATCTACCTTTTACTCCCACTGTAGCTATAACTAAAAAGTGATCTGATATATCTGTAGCCCTCTATAAACATGTACATCCTGAAGTCTACTCAACAGTCTTTTATCTACCAATACATAGTCCAACAAACTACTGTCATTACGCCCTACATCATATCTTGTATACTTATTTATCCTCTTTTTCTTAAAATATGTATTACCTATAACTAAACCCCTTTCTATACAAAGTTCAATCAAAGGGCTCCCATTATCATTTACACCTGGCACCCCAAACTTACCTACTACACCCTCTCTGCATGTTTCTCCCACTTTAGCATTTAGGTCCCCTACCACAATTACTCTCTCATTTGGTTCAAAAGTTCCTATACATTCGCTTAACATCTCCCAAAATCTCTCTCCTCCTCTACACTCCTCTTCTCCAGGTGCATACACGCTATTATGACCCACTTTTCGCATCCGACCCTTATTTTAATCCACATAATCCTTGAATTTACACATTTATATTCCCTCTTTTCCTTCCATAACTGATCCTTCAACATTATTGCTACCCCTTCCTTAGCTCTAACTCTCTCAGATACTCCTGACTTAATCCCATTTATTTCTCCCCACTGAAACCGCCTACCCCTTCAGCTTTGTTTCGCTTAGGCCAGGACATCCAACTTCTTTTCATTCATAACATCGGCAATCATCTCTTTCTTATCATCCGCACTACATCCACGCACATTCAGACAACCCAATAATATATATATATATATATATATATATATATACACAGTCATCCCTCGGTTTTCGTGTTTAATCCGTTCCTGAGGGAGGCACTAAAACTGAAACACGAAAACTGAAACCATTTTCCCATAAGAAATAATGGAAATTCAATAATCCGCTCAAGAAACCCAGAAGTTTGGAAAATTTTTTTTGGGGGCCTTAAAGATAGATTTACATGCACAAATGAATGAAATGAATGTGGCACTTACCCTTACTGAAGACTGATGTTGCTGGATGGAAGAGAGATAGGAGGGGAGAGGGTAGAGACCTTAATTTTTGAAGGGGAATCCCTCCATAAGGACTCTAGGTACCAAGTCCTCATCTGGGGTCACTTCCTTCTTTGTCTTTTTTAAACCCACTAGGACCAGCTTGAGAGTCACTGCACACCTGTGGCACTAAATATCTGTCCAGAGAGCTCTGTGTCTGGTTTCTTAAAATGTCCCTAAATGGGACATGGAATTATCATTGTAAAAGTAGCCAGCACGGATTGCAACATCTTTGTCAGGGTGATGTTCCTCCACAAATGATTGCACCCTACTCCACATTGCACAAATCTTCTTAATCTCTGAAGAAGGCACCTTACATTCTCTTCCTCCACTGAAGCAATTTCCTCAGATCTGTTTTTTTGTTGTTGCAGCTCAAGCTCTTGCAGCTCTTCAGTGGTTAGATCTTCATTGTGGTCCTCCACCAACTCTTCCACATCCTTTTCATTCACATCCAACCCCATGGAAGTCCCCAATTCCACAATATTTTCCACAACTTCCATAGGCTCCTCAGGGTTAGCTTCAAACCCTTCAAAATCCTCTCTGGGACACAATCTGGCCACAACTTTCTCCAAGCAGAGTTCATCGTCCTGGAGGTCACTCCTGCCAAGCTTTATCTATAAGGCCTATGCAATGGAAGATATCAAGTGAGCCTTCCAGAACTCTTTTAGGGTCAATTTAGTGTCATTGGTCACATCAAAACACCTTTGAAACATTGCTTTGGTGTACAGTTTTTTGAAGTTTGCAATGACCTGCTGGTCCATGGGCTGGAGGAGAGGAGTGGTGTTAGGAGGCAAGAACTTCACTTTTACAAATCTGAAATCCTTAGACATTTGGTCTTCCAAGTCTTGAGGATGACCAGGAGCATTGTCCATTACCAGGAGGCACTTAAGTGGCAATTTATTCTCCAATAGATATTTCTTCACACTGGGGCCAAACACTTGATTAAACCATTCCAGGAAAATTTCCCTAGTGACCCATGCCTTAGCATTAGATCTTCCAAACACACACAATTTACTCTTGTCAACACTGTAGTCCCTGAACACTCTGGGATTTTCAGAGTGATACACGAGTAAAGGCTTCACTTTGAAATCCCCACTAGCGTTACCACACAACATTAGAGTTAGCCTGTCTTTCATAGGCTTGTGTCCTCGCATTGCCTTTTCCTCCTGCGTGATGTAGGTCCTCCTTGGCATTTTCTTCCAAAAGAGGCCTGTTTCGTCACAATTAAACACTTGTTGGAGTTTGAAATTTTCAGCCTCTACATATTTTTTAAAGTCACGCACAAATTTTTCAGCCCCATCTTTATCTGAACTGGCACCCTCACCATGCCTTACAACACTGTGTATGCCAGTTTGCCTCTTAAATTTTTCGAACCACCCTTTGCTGGCCTTAAATTCATCAACATCAACATCACTGGTTCCAGGCATTTTCTTGACAAGATCGGCATGCAACTGCCTTGCTTTTTCACGTATGATGGATTGCACAACACTATCACCCACTAGCAGTTTTTGGTTTATCCACAGCAACAACAATTTCTCCATATTTTCTATTGTTTGTGATCTCTGTTTGGTTATTGTATTCACCCCTTTTGCAACAGATCACTTTTTGATATACCCCGTGTTCATATCAACCTATGTAAAAATTCTATGCACATAAAGGGCCCCAGAATCTGGAATTCACTACCAGTAAATATTAAGATAATCTTGTCTGAAAATCAATTTAAGACTCAACTCAAAAACCACCTACTCACCCAAAACTAAATGATCATACTATAAACTACTATGAAAAATGCTCATTATTACTTTCCTATACGATAATCTCAATTTTTAATAATATGTTACTATTATGTTACCCCCTACTCAATCAAAACTAAATAATCATATTATAAGTTAATGTCAAAAATGCTCAATGTTATTTTCCTTAAGATAATCTCAATTCCATATTACCATTACTGTAACACTCTAATATCATTATATAATAATTTAAACAGTAAAATTTCATCATATTGTAATTTTGAAAACAATTTTTAACTAGAATAAACTCAATAAATTTCTCTAATATTAAGTACATAGTCTTTAAGTTACTAGAATAAGCTGCCCCTAATGCCATGGCATGTCAGTGGCTCTCCTTGCACTCAATTTACATTGTAACTACCAATACCTATGTAATCTGCAATCTGCAATGAAATAAAATTTAGTTTACTTTACTTTACATTAGCTTCAGTGATTGCTTTTCTCTTATACACAATGGAACCGATGGTTGTTGGGGCTTTCTTGTATATCCTGGCGAGCTCGGCAATACATACACCACTATCATATTTTTCTATTATTTCTTTCTTCAGTTCTACGGTGTTCCTCACTTTCTTTACCAAAGAAGTGGCACTAGGAGCTTTCTTTGGGCCCATGGTAGCTTATTTAGTAGTCATACACAATAATCAAGGCCCAAAAACAATGAATTGTTAATAAATGTTTTGTATAAACTCATGGGGTGATGTTCACTCAAGCGTAAACAATGCTAGACTGCGTGGCAATGTGCGTGGGAGGTGCGTGGTGGTGGCCTACGGCCTTTGTATGTGCGCGGCACTGGTGGACAGGTTCCGGACCAAGCACGAAAACGGAGGGAACACACGAAAACAGAGGGCAATTTTCCACGAAAAAACTACACGAAAACTGAAATACAGTGGTACCCCGACTTACGATATTTTTTCATTCCAGAATGCTGTTCAAGTGCCATTACCAAACGAATTTATCCCCATAAGGAATGATGTAAAATAGACTAGTCCTTTTAGACCCCCAAAATTACACTTACAAAAGCATTTAAAAAAATAAACTTACATAAAAGGGTGAGTTTGGGGACCATCGTAAGTCGGGGTACCACTGTACATGAAAACAGAGATACACGAAAACGGAGGGATGAGTGTGTGTGTGTGTGTGTGTGTGTGTGTGTGTGTGTGTGTGTGTGTGTGTGTGTGTGTGTGTGTGTGTGTGTGTGTGTGTGTGTGTGTGTGTGTGTGTGTGTGTGTGTGTGTGTGTGTGTGTGTGTGTGTGTGTGTGTGTGTGTGTGTGTGTGTGTGTGTGTGTGTGTGTGTGTGTGTGTGTGTGTGTGTGTGTGTGTGTGTGTGTGTGTGTGTGTGTGTGTGTGTGTGTGTGTGTGTGTGTGTGTGTGTGTGTGTGTGTGTGTGTGTGTGTGTGTGTGTGTGTGTGTGTGTGTGTGTGTGTGTGTGTGTGTGTGTGTGTGTGTGTGTGTGTGTGTGTGTGTGTATATATATATATATATGTATATGTATGTATGTATGTATGTATGATTAATTATGAATTTCGAGGGTCCACTGTATATTGAAATAAACAGAATAGAGGAAATCAGCTCTGATATACATTATTTAGGTATGCATACTGGTCAGAGAGCTTGTCGTAAGTCCGAGTCATCGGTAAACGAGTACATCTCTAAGTAAGGAGAGGCTGTGTGTGTGTGTATGTATGTATGTATTATATATATACAGTGGACCCCTGGTTAACGATATTTTTTCGTTCAAGAATGCTGTTCAAGTGCCATTACCGAATGAATTTATTCCCATAAGGAATAATGTAAATTAGATTAGTCCTTTTAGACCCCGAAAACTACACTTAAAATAGCACTTACAAAAATAAACTTACATAAAAGGGCGAGTAAAATTTTGAAAATTTCGCCTTTTGTCAGACTCTCTGGAAGTGATTAATTACGAAATTTGAGGGTCCACTGTATATTGAAATAAACAGAATAGAGTAAATCAGCTCTAATAAACATTATTTAGGAATGCATACTGGTCAGAGAGCCCGTGTTAAGTCCGAGTCGTCAGTAAACGAGTACGTCTCTAAGTGAGGAGAGGTGTGTGTGTGTGTGTGTATGTATTATATATATATATATATATATACACACACACACACACACAATGTAGAGGTAGGGGTTGGCCTAGGAAAGGTTGGAGGGAGGGGGTAAAGGAAGTTTTGTGTGCGAGGGGCTTGGACTTCCAGCAAGCATGTGTGAGCGTATTTGATAGGAGTGAATGGAGGCATATGGTTTTTAATACTTGACGTGCTTGAGTGTGAGCAAAGTAACATTTATGAAGGGATTCAGGAAACGGCAGGCCGGACTTGAGTTCTGGAGATGGGAAGACAGTGCCGGCACTCTGAAGGAGGGTGTTAATGTTGCAGTTTTATAACTGTAGTGTAAAGCACCCTTCTAGCAAGACAGTGATGGAGTGAATGATGATGAAAGTTTTTTTTTTTCGGGCCACCCTGCCTTGGTGGGAATCGGCTGATGTGTTAATAAAAAAAAAAAAATATATATATATATATGTAACTGAGGCAGGGTGACCCAAAAAGAAAGAAAAAAAAAGTTCCATCATCATTCAACACTTCTACCATCAATCATACATAATCACTGTCTTTGTAGAGGCGCTCAGATACGACATCTTAGATGCCCCTCCAAACTGCCAATATCCCAAACCCCTCCTTTAAAGTGCAGGCATTGTGCTTCCCATTTCCAGGACTCAAGTTCGGCTAACCGGTTTACCTGAATCCCTTCACAAAATATTACCCTGCTCCCACTCCCAAAAACCATTTGTGTCCATTCACTCCTATCTAACACACTCACACACACTTGCTGGAAGTCCAAGCTCCTAGCCCACAAAACCTCCTTTACCCTCTCCCTCCAACCTTTTCGGGGACGACCCCTACCCCGCCTTCCTTCCCCAATAGATTTATACGCTCTCCAAGTCATTCTACTTTGTTCCATTCTATCTAAATGATCAAACCACCTCAACAACCCATCTTCAGCCCTCTGACTGTTACTTTTAGTATCTCCACACCTCCTCCTAATTTCCACACTACGAATTCTCTGCATAATATTTGCACCACACATTGCCCTTACACACTACATCACTGCCTCCAGCTGTCTCCTCGCTGCAGCATTTACAACCCATGCTTCGCACCCATATAAGAATGTTGGTACCACTATTCTCTCGGACATTCCCTTCTTTGCCTCCATAGATAACGTTTTTTTGTCTCCACAGATACCTCGATGCACCACTCGCCTTTTTTCCTTCATTAATTCTGTGCTTAACCTCATCCTTCATAAACCCATCTGCTGACAAGTCAAATCACAAGTATCTGAAAACATTCACTTCTTCCATACTCCCTCCCTCCAATGTGATATCCAATTTTCCTTTATCTAAATTGTTAGAAATATATACAGCCTCTCCTCACTTAGCGACGTACTCATTTACTGACTCCTTGGACTTACGACGGGCTCTGTGACCAGTATTCATACCTAAATAATGTATATTAGAGCTGATTTCCTCTATTCTGTTTATGTATTTCAATGTACAGTACACTAAAGTATAAACATTTAAAAATACAGTGGTACCCCGAGTTTTGGCTATAATTCGTTCCAGAAGGCTGTTTGAGTGCTGTTACCGAACGAATTTGTTCCCATAAGGAATAATGTAAATTAGATTAGGCTGTTTCAGACCCCCAAAAATACACTTACAAAAGCACTTGCAATAATACACTTACATAATTGTTCGAGTTGGGAGCTGTACGAAACTCGGGGTACCACTGTATACCAGAAATGTTATAAATGGTGCAAAGGTGACATTAAAACAATATCAAAGATGGTTGACACAAACTCTCTACCATTATAGTATGCTCCTCACTTAGACGAATTCGTTTAATGATGTGGTCTCAGGAACGGAACTCCGTCGTTTATTGAGGAGAGGCTGTATATATTTATATATCTCAGACCCTTATATTACACAGATTTATTTTGCACGTTTTGGTTATTGCACTATTGGAAAATTGCAGCATAATTTTATACAACACTTCGTAAAATTAACTTAACACGGTTCGGTTTGTGAATGGGGTAAAAATTTGGATGGACTCTGACTCCATCCTGGAAGTATCAAGCTTCTGGAATAAATATGACATTACAGATGCCATCAGCTATGCTAGAAGTACATGGAATGAAGTGCCCCAATTAACACTAAATGCAGGCTGGGGAAAGTTATGGCCTTCTGTAGTTAATTTTTTCACTGGTTTTCTCTTGCTTGAGAGTCAGGTTCAGGAAATTGTTCAGCTAGCAAGGAGATTACCAGGTGATGGCTTTAAAGATATGAAGGAAGAAGATGTGAATGAGCTCTTAGAAGATGATGATTATGAAGACAGGAGTCCAGAGGAAATGTTGCCACAGTTCAGTGCACAGATACAAGTGAGCCAGATAACAGAAGAAGATGAAGAACCTGAAGAAAAACAGTTAACATTGCAGCAGTTATGTGAGCAGTTCTATGTTGCTGCTAAACTAGCAGACTTTTTCACTGAAGAGGGCACTGACAAATCTAGCAGCAGTGCTTTGAAACAGGGTCTAGAGGAGCTGATGATGCCTTACCATCAGCTGTATAATGTACTGAAGGGTAAAAGAAACCAGAGAACCATTACAGAATTTATGCACACTCCAATACAACCATTGACTTTAGTACCAGAACCTCAACCATCCACTTCTGCCGACAACCAACAACCATCCACCTCAGCCCAGTAGGGCCACACCATGCATCTTCACTCTCTTCACAATCACTGACATACACCAGCAACCAAAATTTAAAATAAATAATATTTCTGTTGTAATTGTAATCTTAAGTAACAAGAGCAACATTATCATTTATTTATTATTGTAAGATCTGGATGTCTAAAAAAAGTTGTTTGGCTTTTTGAGGGAGTAATCAGAACGTAACCCTATTTTTCCCATAAGTTCTTCAGTTTATATAACATGGATTTATCTAACACGGCATTTTCAGGAGCGTAACTACAGTGTAATATAAGGGTCTACTGTATATACACACACACATACATCCTCTCCTCACTTAGCGACGTACTCATTTACCGACTCAGACTTACGATGGGCACTCTGACCAGTATGCATACCTAAATATTGTATATTTGAGCTGATTTCCTCTATTCTGTTTATTACAATATACATTATGCTACTGTACAAATATGTAAAAATATACCAGAAATGTTATAAATGGTGCAAAGGTGATATTAAAATAATATCGAAGATGGTTGACACAAACCTACTACCATTATAGTATGCTCCTCACTTAGCAACGAATTCGTTTACAGACGTGGTCTAAGGAACGGAACTCCGTCGTTAAGTGAGCAGAGACTGTGTGTGTATGTGTATATATATATATATATATATATATATATATATATATCTATGTTGTGCTGAATAAGTAAAACTGGTCATTTTGAAAGAACGTATAAATTTTCTTTTATATGTTTAAAGATACATATATTTTTTTCATTTATGTTAATGAAAATATTAATTTTGTACCAAAAGAACCTTAGAAACTTACCTAACCTTATAATGACAAGCGCAATTTAATTTAGCCTAATCCAACTAAATATATTTTAGATAAGTTTACAATAATTTAATAATAAAGGAACACAATGAAATATATTTTTTTCTTTAGGTTCAGAATGATTTTTGTGAAATTATTGCTTACACAAATTTTCGTTTACCTTATTCAGCAAGACGAGCATTGCTATTTAAGCCAAAATCGCAAGTTTTACCTATTCGGTACAGTGTGTGTGTGTGTGTATATATATATATATACAGTGGTACCTCGACTTACGATATTTTTTCATTCCAGAATGCTGTTCAAGTGCCATTACCAAACGAATTTATCTCCTTAAGAAATGTTGTAAAATAGACTAGTCCTTTTAGACCCCCAAAATTACACTTACAAAAGCATTTAAAAAAATAAACTTACATAAAAGGGTGAGTTTGGGGACCATCGTAAGTCGAGGTACCACTGTATATATATATATATATATATATATATATATATATATATATATATATATATATATAATATATAATATATATAATATTTATATATATATATATACAGTGGACCCTCGGTTAACGAATACCCGAAAATCGTGCAATTATGTAAGTATAATTTGTAAGTTCTTGTGGAAGTGTATTTTTGGGGGTCTGAAATAGACTAACCTACGTGAAATTTTTCCTTAAGTGAGTAAATTCGTTGTAATGGCACTTGAGCAGACTTCAGGAGTGAAGTTTTACGAACTCGGGGTCCACTGTATACATATACAGTGGACCCTCGGTTAACGAAAAATTCATTGCAGAAGCCTGCTCAAGTGCCATTACGAACAATTTACGTCCTTAAGAAATAATGTCATGTAGGTTAGTCTATTTCAGACCCCCAAAACTACACTTCCACAAGAACTTACAAATTATACTACATAATTGCACGATTTCCGAGGTATTCGTTAACCGAGGGTCCACTGTACAGTGGTACCTCGAGTTACGATATTTTTCGTTTGAGAATGCTGTTCAAGTGCCATTACCAAACGAATTTATCCCATAAGGAATAATGTAAAATAGACTAGTCCTTTTACACCCCCAAAAATATACTTACAAAAGCATTTAAAAATAAACTTACATAAAGTGTGATTTTGGGTACCATCGTAACTCGAGGTACCACTGTATATATATAATATATATATACAGTGGTACCCACTACGATGGTCCCCAAACTCACCCTTTTATGTAAGTTTATTTTAAATGCTTTGTAAGTGTAATTTGGGGTCTAAAGGACTAGTCTATTTTACATCATTTCTTATGGAGATAAATCGTTTGATAATGGCCTTGACAGCATTCTGGAATGAAAAATATCGTAAGTCGGTACAGTGGTCCCTCGTTTTCGCTGAAAATTCGTTCCAGAATGCTGCTCAAGTGCCATTACCGACAGAATTTACTTCCTTAAGAAATAATGTCATGTAGGTTAGTCTATTTCAGACCCCAAAAATACACTTGCAACAGCACTTACGAAAATACACTTACATAAATGTTCGAGTTTGGAGATGCATGAAAACCGAGGACCACTGTATATAAATATGTATGTATGATATATATATATATATATATATATATATATATATATATATATATATATATATATATATATATATATATATTATACATGTGTATACATGTATATACATGTGTATAATTTTTATACATGTATATATTCATGTATATATAATATATTATATATACTAGTGGACCCCGAGTTTTCAGTAAAAACTTCACTCCTGAAGTCTGCTCAAGTGCCATTACCGACGAATTTACTCCCTTAAGGAAAAATTTCACGTAGGTTAGTCTATTTCAGACCCCAAAAATACACTTCCACAAGAACTTACAAAATTATACTTACATAATTGCACGATTTCCGGGGTATTCGTTAACCGAGGGTCCACTGTATATATATATATATATATATATATATATGCAAGACAACCACTATGAAAAATAGAGAATTCCAAGCGCTTCGTGACTACTCACATTATCAAGGAACTATCATATTTCATAGTTCCTTGATAATGTGAGTATCACGAAGCGCTTGGAATTCTCTATTTTTCATAGTGGGTTGTCTTGCATATTTTGATATCACCTGTTTACTGTGATCTTTTTGCATATATATATATATATATATATATATATATATACAGTGGACCCCGAGTTTCGTAAAAACTTCACTCCTGAAGTCTGCTCAAGTGCCATTACCGACAATTTACTCCCTTCAGGAAAAATTTCACGTAGGTTAGTCTATTTCAGACCCCCAAAATATACTTCCACAAGAACTTACAAAATTATACTTACATAATTGCACGTTTTCCGGGGTATTCGTTAACCGAGGGTCCACTATATATATTTATATATATATATATATATATATATATATATATATATATATATATATATATATATATATATATATATATATATATATATATTATATATACAGTGGTACCCGACTTACGATATTAATCCGTCAGAGGGGCATATTTTAAAGCGAAACAATCGTTAAACGAATCAATTTTCCCCATAAGAAATAATGGAAATAAATTTAATCCGTCCAATACTTCCAAAAGTAGTTAAATAAATATTTTTTAGAACTTTTGGACATTAAATAATAAATAATTGAATAAAGAATACATAAATACACATGCAAATATTGTACAATAACATGTCACTTACATTTATTGAAGAGTTGTTGATGTGTGGAGGACGGGAGGAGGGAGAAGGTGGAGTAGTATGCTAGTGTTTGGAAGGGAATCCTTCCATTAACACTGCAGGTACCAAGTTCTTTTCTGGGGTTACTGGCCTTTTTCTTTGAATGCTACACTCCCTGCATGAATGCTACACTCCCTGCATGATTGCTACACTCCCTGCATGAATGCTACACTCCCTGCATGCCTACTACACTCCCTGCATCCTTGCTACACTCCCTGCATCCCTGCTACACTCCCTGCATCCTTGCTACACTCCCTGCATCCCTGCTACACTCTCTGCATCTTTTCTACACTCCCTGCATCCTTGCTACACTCCCTGCATCCTGCTACCTCCCTGCATCCCTGCTACACTCCCTGCATCCCTGCTACACTCTCTGCATCTTTGCTACACTCCCTGCATCCTTGCTACACTCCCTGCATCCTTGCTACACTCCCTGCATCCCTGCTACACTCCCTGCATCCTTGCTACACTCCCTGCATCCTTGCTACACTCCCTGCATCCTTGCTACACTCCCTGCATCCCTGCTACACTCCCTGCATCCCTGCTACACTCCCTGCATCCCTGCTACACTCTCTGCATCTTTGCTACACTCCCTGCATCCCTGCTACACTCCCTGCATGCCTGCTACACTCCCTGCATGCCTGCTACACTCCCTGCATAAATGCTACACTCCCTGCATAAATGCTTCACTCCCTGCACATTCTTTACCACAGGCTTAGCACTAGGATCTTTCCTTGGACCCATGGTAGCTTATTTAGCAGTTGCAAGCACTAAAAACAGTGGAATAATGACAATATACTGGTATGAATGCGTGGGTGTGGGTGGGTGGTCGCTCTCGCTTGTAAACAATAGCACTGACGCTCCCTGGAGTGCGCGCTCAGCTGGGCGCCAAGCGGACAGGTCCGGTACGAATGTCGGTAAACGAAGCAAACATCGTAAGTCACAAACAAATTTCTTACGTTATAAATATCGGTTATCGAAAATAACGTAAGATGATAACATCGTAAGTCGGGGTTCCACTGTATATATATATATATATATATATATATATATATATATATATATATATATATATATATATATATATATATATTATATATATATATATTTATATATTTATATATACTATTGTGTATTATAATTTAATTTAGCACATCACATTCTTTCTAAGAATTTATTTGCAGTTATCATTTAGCATAAGCCTTTTTTTTTTTTTACTTTGAATTTTTTCCACTCTTTTGTTTACTTTTTTTAATTCTTCCCTGAGTACCTCCATAAACATGTGGAAGATATGTTACACTGTAATTTGGGTGAGGTTGTTTAGTTAAAACACCCTGCCTGACCTCTCATTTGTCAATGCACCGGTCAGGGATCTCTTAGTAGCTAATACCTAGATGATATATATTTATTTGGGAAATGAATGTAGAATGGTAAAGCCCTCATCATCATTCATACTTGTTAACATTGATCTATATCTTTACTGGAGATGTCAATGTGATACTTCAATTTTATTTGCATTTTTTATTGGTAGTTTAATTTTTTAGAGGATTTTGATACTTTTCAATGTAAAGGTGGAAGCCAAATTCTGGTTTGATAGTTAATGTCCATGCAGCTGTTCATATTGTACAAAATGCACATGTGGTTTGGGTTTGGCAAGTGTGCATGTTTGTAAGTGGGCCATGTACATGTGTTCTGACAAGTGAATGCAACTCTTGTGTGGAACTGTGGCTGTGGAAGCTTAGCATAGGCAGCAGTATAAACCCAGCTCATACACAGGTGTATTGATAGGCTTCACCGGCACTCAAGTTTCAGAGCACTATGTAAGTTGTGATGTCTCAGTAGCTTAATGCTTAAATTTCTTGTTTTATACTTTTGTAAAGCTATTATTGTTAACATTTTTTAGTGTTTAAGAGAGAAATTAATGCTTATTTTTTTAATAAGATTTATTGTGGTACAAAGTAGAAAAGCTTACTTATAGATGGCAGTTACCCTTATAAATATTTATTATATGATAATCATTTAGGGATAAATATCTTTAGCTCTCACTCATGTTCACTTTTCTAATTAGTATAAATTTCCAGTTAGCATACACTTTTTTTATCAGAAATAAATTACTAATTGTAAATTTCATTTTGTGTGGCTTAGCTGTGAAAGGCTTCAAACCACTTTATATAAATAATATATATGATATGATATGTAGAGAGGATGGAACAAAATAGAATGACTTTGAGAGTGTATAAATCTGTAGTGGAGGGAAGACGGGGTAGAGGTCGGCCTAGGAAAGGTTGGGGGGAGGGGGTAAAGGAGGTTTTGTGTGCGAGGGGCTTGGACTTCCAGCAAGCATGCATGAGCATGTTAGATAGGAGCGAATGGAAAAAAAATGGTTTTTAAGACGACGTGATGTTGGAGTGTGAGCAAGTTAATGTTTATGAAGGGATTCAGAGAAACCGGCAGGCCGGACTTGAGTCCTGGAGATGGGAAGTACAGTGCCTGCACTGCAGTTTTATAACTGTAGTGTAGGCACACCTCTGGCAAGACAGTGATGGAGTGAATGATGGTGAAAGTTTTTCTTTTTCAGGCCACCCTACCTCAGTGGGAGATGGCCGATGTGTTAATAAAAAAAATAAAATAATTTTAAAATTTGATTTAAGATTAATTTAGTAACAGAGTGAAAATATTGATTTCCTTAAATATAAATTACAACTTGTGCAGTCACCTTCATGGTGTGATGTGATTGTATGGTGAATCATCACCATAGGTCGTACTGGCTAGTTGTCAAGTCTTGGTTAATATTACTAAGAGCTGCCTCCATATCTTCAGTGTTCCTGGTAACCTCAAACTCCCCATCTATCCTTACCTGGTATTTGTGCATATCCATTGATCTTCAGCCCATTGGTGGCCAGTATGTAGTTTTGGTGAGAGCACAAGATGAGAGGTTTAGTGCTGATCCACCAGAATCAATCAGCTGGTCTTCAATGACTAGTGTCAAGTAGGATTTGAAGGGGCATGCATCTCTCTAGTCCTGTGGCTGTTGAAAGCTTTCTCTCTCCATTGCCCCCAGAGGCTGAGAACTTCTCCTTGTTCAGCCTCTTCGTTGTGATGAGGAGGGGAAGATCAAATTTGCTATTTTTTAGAGCATTTCTGTGCTCTACCAGGGACCATCACCTTCCCCTACTCCCTTTGTCTGTCTCATTATATGGATTTCTTAAGAGGCAATTAAAAAATGCCATTAATAGCAGAATTTTCTTTTCTTGGGAATTTCCAGGAAACCTCGAGCTGTCTTAAGATGTATGTCCAGTTGGGTTCATATTTTGTGGCATTATGGTGCTGACACCTAGTGGCATAGGCATACCAAGCTCAGCCCGCACCACCCTGCCTCACCCTCACTCTGGCAGCCGACATCACTCAGTCAACAACTCTACTCTGTCACTCTCTCACAGGCATGGCCCTCTGGGCCTGGGCTGCTGTAACACAATGCCTGTGTAGAAGAACCCAAATAAAGTAACAAGTTAATATGGAACTTGATAAGTTTCTTAAGTCAATTCCTGATGAGCCAGTACATACATTGCACTGTGAGTGGCTAGTACCAACAGCCTAGTTGATTAGGCCATTAATCAAGAGACCTGATCAGGTTTAAGGGTGGTAATCCCCAAAATCATCTTCAGTAATCACCAACAAGTTACAAGGAAAAAGTGTCTGACTTACTTACCAAACTTTCCCGTAGTCGCCCATGTAAGCCTTCTTGCTGGACCATTCTGCCTTTTTAGTCTTTTACAGCTCAGGAAAGTAGACTGTTAGTAAATTCCAATCCAGACACAAGTACCATGTACCCAGATACTTGTACCATGTACCCAGATACTTGTACCATGTACCCAGATACTTGTACCATGTATGTGGGTTGGAATTAACAGTCCACTTTTCAGAGCTGAAGAAAGAGTGGATTTGATGAACACAAACCTTCCATTTTGATGCATTGTTGATGAAATGTACATTGGCCATGCCAAAAACACCCAGGCAGACAGTTTTTCCAGTTACAAACCATAGGTAACACGCCATTACAGTCTGACATGCTCAACTTAGTTCAAGCATTGTCTGGGACTCTTGTCCTTCCATGCAGAAGACACTACTAAATTTAACTAGGCATCTTTAGAAACTTTGGTGTACTCATAAATGTGCTACTCTAGCAATGATGCCAAGTCTCCCTACTCACCCTGTCTGTCTTTGAGCTTTTCTTCTATACATGTTGCTTGGGCAAGTTATTGGCATATTTGTTCTACTGAGTGCTGTCATGGCTTTCAAACAGTTAATGGCTTATTTGCATTGTCCTGCACATAGCTAAGCATACATGTTGGTATGCTTACATCTCTTGTTCTAAATAACTTTATTTGTTGAGTGCTATGTTTGTCTCCTCACTTTCAGTTCAGACTTTTATTTTTGAAATCTTCAGGAGTTTACCTCTCATACTGATAAACCCTCTTACCATTCTCTTATATCAGCATTGGGAAGCTATCAAGTTATGGGAGCTTGGCTTCTTGATGTATATGTTACTATAGTTCAACATTTGCACTCTTCAGCTTTACTTGTTAAAGATCTTGAGATGGATTTGGTCTGAAGGAACTTATCCCATTCTGTGTAAACCTGCAGTAATTACTTCTTTCTGAAAACTGTATGCACATAGCACAACCTATTGTAAATTTCTGAAATAGTACAGTGGAACTCCGGTTTTCGTCCTTAATCCTTTCCAGAAGGTCAGTCGAAATCCGAAATGGACGAAAACCGAAGTAATATTTCCCATAAGAAATAATATAAATCCAATTAATCCGTTCCAGACACCCAAAAATATTTAAAAAAAATACATTTTATAGAGAATAACTATAGTTTTACATACAGAAACCAATGAGAAATAAATATAAAGGACTAATGAAATGGATAAATGAACATTTAACATCACTTTGACCTTTACTGAAGAGACTTGTTGGGGTGCAGGTACACATTAACCCTAGTAGTTCTACGGCTTTGAGTTCTGGGTCCAAACCATAGGTCTACGTCATGAGCTCAGCTCACTCAGATAAGCTTTGAGCGTTAAATTTGGGCCTAGATATGAGAGAATACATCTATGTGGTAAGCGTGCACCACATAAAACAAATCCTGCAGCACACAGTGCATAAAGAAAAAACAAATAACATAATTTTCGATTAAAACAGCAACTTTGCAGTGTTTTTTCGTATAATTTTTATAGTTGTATTTGCGATTTCTTGGTCTCATTTGATAGAATGGAAGATATATTGATTGGTTTTAGTACTGGAATGGCTTGAAACTGAGCTCAAAGTAGCGGAAATGTTAAATTTTTGCCGATGTTGAAGAGTAAACAAATGACCTCACACATCTAATACGCGCCAGCTGGTGGGTCTAATATACGTTCACAAATGTGGTGATATTTTTTGTACAATTATTACAATATTGCATAACAGTAAATCTTCCATTTTTTGGTTTGAATAAAAATTGATTATGTGAATAAAAAATAAAAATGGAATTCATTTGTAAAGACTGAAAACGTAACTAATGAACAGAGGAAATGTTAGTTTAGTGCCAGGAATGCCTGCATTGTTTATTCTGCACCCTATATTGAAATTGGAATATTTTGAACTTTGAGTTAAATGGGCTAAATTACCAATTTCCAATCACTTTATTTTGTGGTTAAAACAGTTGACTGGGCAATTTCTTGTGCTCAGTCAATAGAATAGAAGTAATACTAGTGAAATAACTTAAGAATTTTGTTGACTGGAATAATGTAATTGGCATAAAATGGGAGTCAAAGTCGGCAAAATTGCCGACGCGTAAATATCGCTGACACATCAAAATTCGCGAGAGAATAATTTCGTCCATTTTCAATCAAATTTCATACTTTTTGTTTCATTACCTTCAGAAAAAGATTCTCTACCATTTCATATGAAAAAATAAGCATTTTTTTTTTTTTAAATTCTTGGACACATATCTTAATAGAATTAATTTATTTAATATTTTGCCTTGCTCTTCTTGGGTGACTGAAAGTCAAGCCCTCCATCTTCATTTGGTCTTTTATAATATTGCACTTGTCTCTGTAGTACCATCAAACTATAATTGCACTCCTAGCCATCCTTCTTTCATTGTTGTCAGTTGAGGAAAACAGAACTTTTTGTATCTGCATATTGGATACACTACACTGCCAGAAATGTTCAATTTTTTCCCATGTTCAAGAGTAAACCAATGACGTCACGCATCTAATACGCGTCAGCTGGTGGGTCTAATATATGTTCATGAATGTGGTGATATTATTTATACAATTATTACAATATTGCATAATAGTAAATCTTCATTTTTTTGGTGTGAATAAAAAATCAAAATGTAATTAATTTGTAAAGCCTGAAAACCTAACTAATGAACAAAGGAAATGTTAGTTTAGTGCCAGGAATGCCTGCAGTGTTAATTCTGGACCCTATTTTGAAATTGGAATATTTTGAACTTTGTGTTAAAATTGGCCAAATTACCAATTTCCGATCACTTTATTGGGTACTTGAAACAGTTGACTGGGTGATTTCTTGTGTTCAGTCAAAAAAATAGAAGTAATACTAGCGAAATAGCTAAGAATTTTGTCGAATGGAATAATGTAATTGGCCTAAAATGGGAGTCAAATTCGGCAAAATTGCCGATGTGTAAATATTGCTGACACATCAAAATTCACGAGAGCATAATTTCGTAAATTTTCATCAAATTTTGTAGTTTTTGTTTTATTACCTTCAGAAAAAGATTCTCTACCATTTCATAATACAATTTTTTTTTTTTTTTAAATTTTTGAACCCTGGCTGTCACTGAGATTTGGCCTCTGGACCCTAAAAGGGTTAAACTACAATACCCTAACTTATTATGTAAGCAGCATTATGCTTTCCTATCATTACACTTTTCCAGTGATTAGGGATTTAATTCATTCAACATACATGCACCTAATACAGAATTATTCTCTGCTTATCTTTTAATCACTTTGGATGTGTTACAACTAACAAACTTCATGCTACCTGATCTTTGGTTAATGGCCAGAATCTCCACCCCACCACCATCATGGAAATGTCTCTCCCATTTCTTTATTTTCACACTTTTGCAAGCAGCAATTTCCTATACATACAGTACCTATTATAAAGTTTAATTGATAAATTACACACAATAGGTGGAGAATTATCACTTTTTCACCATTGGGAATCACTTCACGGCTTCTCCTAGGATTTGAAGAACTACCATCACTACTTTTTCACTATGAGGCCATTATTAAGCAAAATTAACCCTTTACCAGGCCAGGTGTGCCTCATATTTGATTCTGCCATAGAGGGTATTTTAGAGGCGCCTAAAATAAATAAACTTGACAAATGAACACAAATAAATATGTCTTAGAATTGCTTATATTATCAGAATATAGGTTGCAAATGTTGCAGTGTCTCAAATTTGATGCGTGGCCTGGTAAAGGGTTTTAAGGGTTATTTTCGGGCCACTGTAAACTGTGGATAACAGACCCATGGATATGGAGGTCCTACTGTATTCATTTATCATGTGTAATCTGCAGGCCACTCGCCATTTTTGTAAGTGGCAAAATAATTTTACGGCTATTAATTTCACTTTTAGAATCTGTTTGGTACTTGCAACACACAATTAACTTTGCTTGGGAACTGTAGAAGATAAATCTTTTTCTAATACTGACAAGATGCAAAGACTCTCCACAATGCTGTTAATGACAGAGCTAATTAATGCTGGATAGTAAATAGTCATCAGATCCTTCCTCCCCATCACCAAAGACTAAATGATAACTGAGGTGCTACTTGGTAATAATCCCCCACACTCAGATACTCTGCAACCCTGAGGGTATGATAATTATGAAAAATATGTATCCTTGAGGAAAATTTAAATATGAGCCATTTGCATCAAATATTTGCACATGTACTCACTTGCTTATATATTTATGATGCCTACTGTATATAAATACATACACATCATGTTGACCTAAAATCAGTAAACCACACATGTACTGTACACTTCATCTCATAAAATTCAAAAGCGAATGGGCCACTTATATTTTTATCCCCTTCTCTCTTCCCAGATACTGTACCTACTTAATTCCTTTGTCTTTCTGAATCCTTTTGTTTCCCTCCTTATCAGGGGTATGGTCAGTGATTTCAGTGCATAGGTCTGCTCCTGTTGCAACTAGTTGATAACTGCACATACACCATACAGTGTGCAACTTCTGATGTATACTATCTTATGTGTGTGTAATTAAGTATATAACATGCAGGTAATGACACATAAAAGATACATACATCATGTGAGGTCACTTGATCATTAAAGGAGTTGTGCATTGTATCATTTCTCATCATTTCTTGTGCGGGTTAATAAAATGGCAGTGGGTCTTCAGTACTGTACTAGTAAGTACATGGGCCAGATGACCGTAAGTCTATAAGAAACATGTTGTATCTGCAAATATGACTGAAACTAAGCATATTATGTACTATAAAACTAATAAATATTAAGGAATAGTCCATTATTGATAGCAAACTTTGTATTAAATGCATACAATGATACTGAAAATGTTGAGAAACATCAAGTAAATAAAGGCAGCAAATATGAATGATATGCATACAGAATTGATTTAATATTTTTAATGGTTTTTAGTAATTTAATGTGTACTCGGTTTCAATCATATCCCAGGTAAATGTGGAAGTTGGGATTCCTGCTGACTAAGTACACTGATATACATACACACAACTCAAGTGTAACTGCCATCAAATAAGATTTATTTGTTTAAATGGAACTGAGCTAGAATGTAGGAGAAACTTTTTTCTTCAGGATTATGGAGATGCTCAGATTGTTTTAGCATAGTGTATACAGTATTTCTGATATAAATTCAAATTACTGTACATAAATTTAGGAAAGTAATAACAAAACTCCCACACTCTGACTTATGTTTCATTTTAAGACTGCTAAGCATTGTATACATGCATATGACCTTCACTATTTGTATTTAACTCAAAAAATTTAAAAAATCTTCTCGGTTTTCTGGTAGGTTTGTTACTAATGAAAAAAATTATTTTTCTCAGGTTTGTTAATAATATATTATCATTATTATATAGTAGCACATACATTTACTTTTGCATCACCACATAGTATAAAGAAGTAGCCACTTCCACAGTTGTATGAATGATCTAAGTTTGTAGCTGTGTATGTGAGAGTAGTGTGTAGCTTATGTATCACTCATGTCTATGATTAGTATGTGCTCAGTATGCACTCAGTGCTTAACACTGAACACATGCCTCATAGCACTCGTGCAACTTAGCTACAATTTTAGCAATACACATGATCCAAAATTAAACTTTTACATGACACATATACAGTGATGTAATTTATCCGAGTGTAGAGCTGTGTGCACGACTAGCGGCACTGAACAATTGCCATCCTGGTGTTATTATCTGGTTTGCATATTGTATGGTCACATAGATGGATTGGTTGAATTATCGCTGTACAAATGTGATTATTTTGGGCGAGTGCTGTACAGTAGAGTGATGAATGATGGTTTGAGCCTTACAAGGCTCACTAGCATGAGTGCTCTACACTGAGTGTTGCTTGCACCAGCTACACTATGTTACCCAGCGGTACAACATGATCTGTGCTAATTTGGTTTGCTAGTCAATCTTTGAAATGAAGACGAATTATCTGTAAAACAGTCGTAGAGCCATATAGCTGATGCAACATAAAATGTTGTTTCTATTTTTCTTTTGAATGTATAGAATACATTTATATCAAGACAACAGTAGTTGAATATTTTGTTACCAGTAGATAGGTTTTTACAGAGATTTTCCAGGCTATGATGAGACTTGAAAACATGGAAAGGCAGGAGTGAAGGTGAGGCACTTTGTATGAACATTTATTGACTTGTTTTTGTTGTTGTGCACTTGTAATTAAGTTATATGTTGTAGCTTAACATTACAGTAATCTCCAGAGATGAGCATTTGTATGACACTTGTTAACACCTGAATACATTGTACAGGTAAGAATGTTCTTAATCTCTTTAGAGGAATAATTTAACAACCACATGACAAAAACTGAATTTCTTATTGTCTACCACATCAAGAAATGTGCATAAGTGTGTCAGTCATGTGACAATCATTCACGTGTGTGTAGGTGTGTTGATTATGTGAAAAATTATCCATGTGTGTAGGTGTGTTGATCATGTGACAGTTATCCACATGTGTGTAGGTGTGTTGATCACATGACAATTATCCACATGTGTGTAGGTGCATTGATCATGTGGCAATCATTCATGTGTGTGTAGGTGTGTCGATCATGTGGCAATTACGCAAGTGTGTCATTCAGGTGACACTCATCCACATATGCATAAGTGTGTCGATCATGTGGCAGTCACTTACGTGTGTGTAGGTGTGTTGATCTATGACAATTATGCACATGTGTAAATGTGTTAATCATTTGACAGTTGTGTAGGTGTGCCGATCATGTGACAATTATCCATGTGTGCAGATATGTCAGTCATGTGACAATCATCCACTTGTATGTAGGTGTGTCTATGTGACAATCATCCACATGACTCACTGACACTTAACCTTATTCTGTAATAGGAAAGGGCAACATTCACTTAGCTATTACACAAAAATGTCTACAGTGCCAATTGTTGATGAATATATTAATAAAAGAGCACATAGGTAAGAGAATCTGTATATTAACCCATTCACTGTTCAAAGCCCCAAAATTAAAAGTTCTCAGTGTCCACATTACAAAAAAAAAAAAAAAAAATAATTGAAATGGCAGAGAATGTTTTTCTGAAGGTAATGACAGCAGAAATATGAAATTTGACGAGTTCAAAACAGTGTGGACACTCCAGGCACTAAAACAACATATCCTCTGTGCATTCATCACATTCCCAGGCCTTTGCTATATTATATTATACTTGCTTACCATTTTGAATTCATCATCATACAGAAACTTAAAGATTTACCTTATTTCTTGGATAAAATTTAACCGGTAAGCATTGATCATGGTTTACAGTGTCTCAATAATTAAATCAAACCTAGTAAAAATCCATAAAACAGGCTGGAGGTGGTAAGGGGGCCTTACTGGCCTCAGGAAAATTGACACCAGCAATGCTCTTTTCTGTCAAGTCAGAGATCACTGTCATCCTATTGTCTGGTCTTCTGCTAAAACTGTCTACCCTACTTCTAACTTTCACAGTCGTCATTTGGTTGAATCCTCGCGTATACACAACTTTCCTTGTATGAACCTTAGTCCTGGCTTTGTCTCTGTAGATGCCTTCCTTTCCCATTATACTTTGTAAAATGCTCCAAACTTCAGAACACTTGTGACTTAACCTGATTCTCTTTTTTCCCCTTCTCCCTTTTCCCCTTTCCTCTTTCCTCTGTCTCCTTTGGGTTTTCTTTCTTCTGCCTTGAGTATTTGATCCATTATTATTATTTTGTTCTTCTTCCTACCCTTTTTTGGGCCCCTAGCTCCCTTGGGGGCCCCTAACTCCCTTGCAGTGCTCCTCTTTCTTAGTATTTGACTGACTCCACTACTACTACCTCTACCACTACTTCTCTTCCTCCTTTCCTACTACCTCTCTTGTCCCATCCCTGTCTGCTGGCCTATATATACTCCTTCTCGTCTCTCCTTTCTGTTAGTGTAACTTAATAAATGGTCCAAGTAGGACTGAAACGTCATCGTAAGCTCCTCTCTCCTATGTGCGGGTTATTTGTGTGTGGCAAAAATTTTATATTTCTGCTATTTTGAAGCCGATTTCAAGCTATTTACAGTCATGTAACCAACCAAAATTCTTTATTTCAATAACATGTCTTCCATTTTATCAATTTATACTATGAAACAGTCAATAAAACCATAAAAACCATCCTAGAAAGCACCTCAAAGCTGCTGTTTTAAACCAAACACGAGGTCAGAGGTTTGCTTTTCTCATCATGCACTGCATGGAGCATAATTTTTTTTATACTGTTCATACTCACCGCACCGACCCATTCTCTCATATCTGGGCCAAAATTTATTGCTCTCAGCTTATCTGAGTGAGTTGTGCACAAGACAGATCTATGTGAGGGACCCTGGCATCAATGTAGATTTATGTGGCAGACAGTGAAAGGGTTAATAGATAGCATATTGCTATCCATTACATTAACTTTAGAAAGCTTGTAAAGAAAAACATCTACCACATTAATTTTCTACCCAATGTGGTCTTCTGTTATCAAAATATAAAATATATATATGGTACCATCTTTTATTTAAGCTACATGTATTTATGCATTAGCTAAAATCTTTTAACTATTTAGAAATTTAAAGCCATTAAATTTATCAAGACTTTGTAATTCAAATTTTTGCTGCAGAACCTTGGGGGCTCAGTTGGGATTTTATCGATTACTCCTACTTAATATCTAACTCTTCAAACTCTATGTAGTCTTAATTGCTCAGTTTTCCCGACACAGCCATTTACCTCCTCTCACTGGCCTTTATACTGTTGTTGTGGCACCACAGGTACCAGCTAGGGTATGCATACTTAATCAGGTCAAGTTATCACCCAGATATTTTCACCTCATTACGTACTCTCTACTGGTGATGAATTATTTTGCCGGCTCTCCATCTGGGCAGCTTTGGGGATATTGTCCACTTCTGCATTTGTTTGTCATGTCTTCCTGAGAATGATGTCCATTTTGAATGCCCTGTCCACAGTAGCTTGTGTTCACATGCCTTGTGTTCATTTGCCTACTGACTGAGCTCCTTCATGGGATGGCTCGCCCATTGTGCTTCCTGGATCATCTGTAAATGTTAAGGAAGCATGTTTTGACTTCTGCATCTGTGGACATTGTCAAGGCTTTCCAAGAGGACTTGCCTTTCTCCTGAGATTCATTAGTAATTGCTTTGTATTCCTCATTTTCCTCAGGGTCCTCGTCAAGAACTGGTTTGGATGGGCCCCAGGGCCTAGTTTTGGGATTAGACCCTTGACTTCATGTCAGGACCAAACCCTTCACTTTGTCACAACCAAACAGCCAGCAGTGACCATGCTGGACAATAGTAATAATGACAATCTCTTGTTTTTGAGAGCTGTTAAGTATTTTCATCCTCTGTAGGACTAGCTAGCCCATGATGGGAACTGGGTTTTTGTTCCCCAAGTTGACTCCAATGTTGTCCCCCAAGAACTCAAATGTTTGTTGCAGGGACATATTTCCTGGACTGAATAAGATTTATGCTTTCCTTATCTTCTATCAGCTACTTTTACTTGGCCATCCCACAGGTGCTTGAGGACCCTGAGATGCAATTTTTTTTTTTTTCTTGAAACATCATTTTGGCTCTCACTTTTGCTTGTCTTCAGATTGGAGCCTCCACTACCACTTAGTCCTTTAGGAGGGAACGACTCCTATGGTGGGCACTAAGGAGGTACTGGTCATCCAAAAATTGTGTGGCTTTAGAAAAGGTGCTGCAGATGGATGGTGCCCAACCATTCATGTCATTGGTGGTTGCAGGTATATACAGTTTGACTTTCTCTACTCTATGCCTTGCTAGACATTCAGTCAATAGTCACCCTTCTCACTCAGACAACAACTGCCAGCACCCTCTGCATTCTAGGGACACTTCATGGGTCTCTCTACCTCAGGGCCTCTTTAAGGGGCTCCTTGTC
>WNWK01028280.1:0-25535 GCA_009830355.1 Cherax destructor | reverse complement strand
TCAAAACTTTGGGGCCCAGTCTCTGGACCCTATATATACCTCTGTAATCTGCAAATACCTTTGTAACTTGTCATGATTGTGACCATCTGAGTTCATTACCTTTGTAACTTGCTCAGCTATCAAACTTTGAGGTCCAGTCCCTGGACCCATTATGTACCTCTGTAATCTTTTGACTACCGCCCACAGGATGGGTATGGGGTGCATAATAAAGATATCAAACAACAAATTCAAGGAGCCATTTACTGGACCAGGCTTGTAGCCTGTCTAGGTCTCTTTGTGTGTGTGCTTGGGTGTGTATATGTGTGCTCGTGTGTGTTTGCGCGTGTTTTTGTGCGTGTGTTTATACGCTCGTGTGTGTGTGTACTCACCTATTTGTGGTTGCAGGGGTCGAGACATAACTCCTCGTGTGTGCTCGTGTATGTGCGCGCTCGTGTGTGTGTACATGTGTGTGTTCCTGTGTGTGTGTACATGTGTGTGTTCCGGTGTGTGAGTGCGCTCGTGTGTGTGTGTGTACTCACCTAGTTGTGGTTGCAGGGGTCGAGTCATAGCTCCTGGCCCCGTGTGTGTGTGTGTGTGTGTGCTTGTGTGTACTCACCTAATTGTGGTTGCAGGGGTCGATACTCAGCTCCTAGCCCCGCCTCTTCACTGATCGCTACTGGATCCCTTCTCTCCCTGCTCCATGAGCTTTATCATACCTCGTCATAAAGCTATGTATGGTTCCTGCCTCCACTACGTCTTTTTCTAGGCTATTCCACTTCCTGACAACTCTATGACTGAAGAAGTACTTCCTAACATCTTTTTGACTCATCGGAGTCTTCAACTTCCAATTGTGACCCCTTGTTTCTGTGTCCCATCTCTGGAACATCCTGTCTTTGTCCACCTTGTCAATTCCTCGCAGTATTTTATATTGCGTTATCATGTCTCCCCTAACCCTCCTGTCCTCCAGTGTCGTCAGGCTGATTTCCCTTAACCTTTCTTCGTAGGACAATCCCCTTAGCTCTGGAACTAGCCTTGTTGCAAACCTCTGCACTTTCTCTAATTTCTTGACGTGCTTTCACGTCAAGAAATGACCAGGTGTAGATTCCAAACTGGTGCTGCATACTCCAGTATGGGCCTGACGTACACGGTGTACAGAGTCTTGAACGATTCCTTACTGAGGTATCGGAACGTGTGTGTGTGTGTGTGTGACCCAATTAATATTTGCACTAATAACTCATTACAGTTGTGACCGGGTGTAGGCGTGTGAATTGCTCATTACTTTGTAATTTGTTCATGATTGTAACCATGTATGGACGTGTAGATGATTCATTACCTTTGTAACTTGTCATGGTTGTGACCAGATCTACCTGGAGTTCATTACCTTTGTAATTTTCTCAACTATCAAAACTTTGGGGCCTAGTCCCTGGACCTATTATGTACCTCTGTAATCTGTTGACTACCTCCCACAGGATGGGTATGGGGTGCATAATAAAGATATTAAACTAATTATTTTCATAATGCTTACTTACTTTCAGACGATCCTTAAACCCCGTCCATAAGTGTTTCTTTAATATTAAAGGGATAGTCGTCTTTGGAATGGTTAGGTAAGGCTAATTAATTTTGGTTAGGTTAGGTTAATTAATTTTGGTTAGGTTAGATTAATTTGGTTAGGTTAGCTTTTTGTCGGTTAGTTAGTGATTAGCACTGGTTGTATTATTTGATTAACGTGGTGGGCTTTTTGCATAAAGCAACTAAGAGGTTAACTCTTAAAAGATGTTATAATAGACCAAAGAGGCGGGTCACCCTCGCCCTATTAGACAGAATACTCTTGCCCCTCCCCCCACACACACGATGGAATACTCCTGCCCCTCACACGATGGAATACTCCTGCCCCTCACACGATGGAATACTCCTGCCCCTCACACAACAGAATACTCCTGCCCCTCACACGATGGAATACTCCTGCCCCTCACACGATGGAATATTCCTGCCCCTCACACGATGGAATACTCCTGCCCCTCACATAACAGAATACTCCTGCCCCTCACACGATGGAATACTCCTGCCCCTCACACAATGGAATACTCCTGCCCCTCACACGATGGAATACTCCTGCCCCTCACACGATGGAATACTCCTGCCCCTCACACAATGTAATACTCCTGCCCCTCACACGATGGAATACTCCTGCCCCTCACACGATGGAATACTCCTGCCCCTCACACAACAGAATACTCCTGCCCCTCACACGATGGAATACTCCTGCCCCTCACACGATGGAATACTCCTGCCCTCACACGATGGAATACTCCTGCCCCTCACACGATGTAATACTCCTGCCCTCACACGATGGAATACTCCTGCCCCTCACACAACAGAATACTCCTGCCCCCCACACGATGTAATACTCCTGCCCTCACACGATGGAATACTCCTGCCCTCACACAACAGAATACTCCTGCCCCTCACACGATGGAATACTCCTGCCCTCACACGATGGAATACTCCTGCCCTCACACGATGGAATACTCCTGCCCCTCACATAACAGAATACTCCTGCCCTCACACGATGGAATACTCCTGCCCTCACACAATGGAATACTCCTGCCCCTCACACGATGGAATACTCCTGCCCTCACACGATGGAATACTCCTGCCCTCACACAATGGAATACTCCTGCCCTCACACGATGGAATACTCCTGCCCTCACACGATGGAATACTCCTGCCCCTCACACAACAGAATACTCCTGCCCCTCACACGATGGAATACTCCTGCCCTCACACGATGGAATACTCCTGCCCCTCACACGATGGAATACTCCTGCCCCTCACACGATGGAATACTCCTGCCCCTCACACGATGGAATACTTCTGCCCCTCACACAACAGAATACTCCTGTCCCTCACACGATGGAATACTCCTGCCCCTCACACAATGGAATACTCCTGCCCCCTCACACGATGGAATACTCCTGCCCCTCACACGATGGAATACTCCTGCCCCTCACACAATGGAATACTCCTGCCCCTCACACGATGGAATACTCCTGCCGCTCACACAATGGAATACTCCTGCCTATCACACGATGGCATACTCCTGCCCCTCACACGATGGAATACTCCTGCCCCTCACACAACAGAATACTCCTGCCCTTCACACGATGGAATACTCCTGCCCCCTCACACAACAGAATACTCCTGCCCTTCACACGATGGAATACTCCTGCCCCCACACAATGGAATACTCCTGCCCCTCACACAACAGAATATTCCTGCCCTTCACACGATGGAATACTCCTGCCCCCACACAATGGAATACTCCTGCCCCTCACGAGGTAATACTCCTCCCCCCACACAATGGAATACTCCTGCCCCCACACAATGGAATACTCCTGCCCCCACACAATGGAATACTAATGCCCCTCAAGAGGTAATATTCCTGCCCCCTCACGAGGTAATACTCCTGCCCCCCCCCCTTGCTACCTCAGATAAGATAGGATTTTTAACCCCGGAGGGTTAGCCACCCAGGATAACCCAAGAAAGTCAGTGCGTCATCGAGGACTGTCTGTTTTATTTCCATTGGGGTCCTCAATCTTGTCCCCCAGGATGCGACCCACACCAGTCCACTAACACCCAGGTACCTATTTGCTGCTAGGTGAACATGACAACAGGTGTAAGGAAACAAGTCGAAATGTTTCCACCCCGCCGTGAATCGAACCCGGGCCATCCGTGTGTGAAGCGAAGCTTTAGCCACCGGGCCACCGGGCCACAGAACTCTCCCTAAACCGTGGCTAGTGTCATCGAAACGGGACTACTGCTGCTGCTGTCTTCTTCCTAAATTTCTTCCTCCCCCAGCACCCCTCTCCCCAGCACCTGGCTCCTCCCTGCGGCCGAGGTGTGGTTACCGCTCCCCGCCACTAAATCACCGGCCACACGACATGCACTACCTCGCCGCCTCCCGTTGCGTGTCGCTCCTCCACAGATTCACTGCTGGTACTGTTATGTTGTGTGTTTCCAGGGCGTGACGCTGGAGTGGTGTGGGCGAGGAGGGTCGCTCTGCTTCTTGAAGCTGCGCACACAACACAGAAACAAGTGATGGTAAATAACGTTGATGGTCATACCTTTAAATTATCCTTTTCTCTTAATCCAATAAAGACAACCAGCTTTAAGGAAGTTCTGATGCAATGTTGATGATGATGTTGATAATAATGATGAAATAAAGATGATGATAATAATAATAATAATAATAATAATAATAATAATAATAATAATAATAATAATAATAATAATAATAATAATAATAATAATAAACTGTATAGAGAAACTGACATCAGAAGACAATTATACAAGTACAGAATATCGATGTTATGAAGGTCACACACATGATACATACACATGACACATACACTTGAGTGTATGTGTCTCAGTGTATAAATGCTGAGACTTTACTTAAAACCCTATTTTAGGGATTAAAGTATTACTGACTGGTCATGAACATGTGACATACAGCTTAATTAACAACCCTTAGTAGTTAGTAGGCTAAAAGCACCAACCTACCTCTGATAAAAGCCACAGGAAGTATCTGTATACTTGGAAGAAAGGAAACAAACATGACAAGACAAGAGGATAAACAAAGTAGATATATTTGCTGATATAGAGGGAAGTCTATCCAAAGATGGGAGAGAGTCAGCGTGACTCAGCAGTCCTGACAGTGGAGCAAGGAGCTCTTCCATGACATGACTATGATCGAGCCTAGTGTGACCATTGTGTTATGTAGTTCACAGAAAATTATATATATTTATGGTGAAGCGCTATACACACGTTGAGTTCATACAACTCCTGGAAAATATTTGGGTATATTATGCGATCTTTAGCTTCATTATATGATCAGTTTCGCTGATCATATAATGATTCACACCACCGGATTCTCCAACACCCAAAACATCCTTAACCATGTACTAGCCTCGTGTCAGGACCTGGGGTTGATAGGCGTCCTCCTCGACAAAGAGGCACAGTTCGCCAGATCCAGTTGCATGATGGGTCTCTTCTAGAATATGTAAACAGATACAGGTATCTAGGCTTTGAGGTCCCACTACTTGGACCTGTTGTAACGAGACTTTGTCGTCAATACAAAGAAAGGCTGAGAGCACTTAGAGTTGTGGCAGGGTTTCACCCAAGGTATGGTGCTAATGTTAAAATTGTGAAAATGATGGATCTTGCTTATATTAGATCATTAGTTGATTATGCTGCCCCACTACTTGCTCTTGTGTCTGACTGGAAGCTTGGAGGGTTGGAAAAACTGCAGAACGAAGCAATGAGGATCATTTTAGGATGCCCTCGTACTGCCAAAATTTTAAATATGCAGAAAGAACTTGATATTCCAAGCATCAGAGATCGTGTTACTGAAAGAAATATCCTAATTGGGGTTAATATGCTCAGGCAAACCCATTCAAACCCCTGCACAGAAGCCCTCCAAACTTTCCTCAGCACTGGTGAACATCCCTTCAGATGGATCGAAAAAACTGGAACCGACCTCCGACCTCCGCATGAATCATATAAATGATATGTGGCAAGTAAGGCAACAGCGGCACTTCTCCGCTCCATGGAATATTACCCCATTCCAAACTACCATTCCTCCATTTCCCCCCAAACTACTTCTTAAATCACAACCAAAGCTTCGCCTTGAAGCCAAACATGATGCCTTAAGCTGTATTAATAATTTAGCCAAACAGCACACTCTCTCACAAATTATTTACGTTGATGGTTCTGTTCACCAATCCACTGGTGCAGCTGGTAGTGCTCCTGTTGTCATACAGAGTGATGGCTCTCTTAAAGAAATTGGAGCACGCATCAATAACTGTGCCTCTACCCTTCAGACAGAACTATTTGCCATACTCCTTGCACTCAAATGCGTCCATGTATCTAAGGTTGACTCTCTAATTGTAACTGATTCTCTGTCATCCATAAATGCTCTCAACTCATCAAGTATAACTTGTAGCATGCTTGTGTCAGAAGCCAGACACAGGTATGGTAGGATTGTGGATAGTAGAGTCAGAGTGCACATGCTGCGGATTCCATCTCACATTGGTCTTCAGATGCATGATAGAACTGATAAATTGGCTAAGTTTACTTCAACTGAATTTTATTGACTTAAGACTCAGGGAGATTGGCACCAGTCAGTCCATCTATCATCATTCTATCATGCAGGAGGAGCCACATGTCTATGGTGCATCCAACAAAATAAGCAGACTCTTGGATGTCACTACTGCCCGCCTCCGGCTGGGTTATAAGTATCTTTGGCAGGTTAAATCACCACCACCAGATGTAGACCAAACAAAATGTAAACTTTGCCAGTTGGATTATTGTCACACCCTGCGTCATTATGTACTGGAGTGCGATAAAATTAACGAATTCAGAGACTACTCACTCAGAAATGTTCAAGATATGTCAAAGTATTTTATCCACAGTGGTATATTACAGACCATTCTGAAAAATACCCTGCCTTTGCTCCCTGTAAATAAAGCATTGCCACGTGTGTGTACTCACCTAATTGTGGTTGCAGGGGTCGAGACTCAGCTCCTGGCCCCGCCTCTTCGCTGTCCGCTACTGGGTCTCTGCTCTCCCTGCTCCATGAGCTTTATCATACCTCGTCTTAAAACTATGTATGGTTCCTGCCTCCACTATATCTTTCTCTAGACTATTCCACTTCCTGACTACTCTGTGGCTGAAGAAATGCTTCCTAACATCCCTTTGACTCATCTGAGTCTTCAGCTTCCAGTTGTGTCCCCTTGTTTTTGTGTTCCCTCTCTGGAACATCCTGTCACTGTCTACCTTGTCAATTCCCCGCAGTATTTTGTATGTCGTTATCATGTCTCCTCTGACCCTTCTTTCCTCCAGTGTTGTTAGTCCTATTTCCCTCAACCTTTCTTCATAGGACAGACCCCTGAGTTGTGGAACTAACCTTGTCGCAAACCTTTTGCACTTTCTCTAGTTTCTTTACGTGCTTGACCAGGTGTGGGTTCCAGACTGGTGCTGCATATTCTAGTATGGGCCTGACGTACACGGTGTACAGTGTCTTGAACGATTCCTTGTTAAGGTAACGGAACGCTAATCTTAGGTTTGCCAGTCGCCCATATGCTGCCGCAGTTATCTGGTTGATGTGTGCCTCCGGAGACGTGCTTGGCGTTATACTCACCCCAAGGTCTTTCTCCTTTGCCGAGGTTTGTAGCCTTTGTCCGCCTAGCCTGTACTCTGTCAGCGGTCTTCTTTGCCCTTCTCCGATCTTCATGTGTGTGTATGTATGTACTCACCTAATTGTGGTTGCAGGGGTCGAGTCTCAGCTCCTGGCCCCGCCTCTTCGCTGTCTGCTACTGGGTCTCTGCTCTCCCTGCTCCATGAGCTTTATCATACCTTGTCTTAAAACTATGTATGGTTCCTGCCTCCACTATATCTTTCTCTAGTCCATTCCACTTCCTGACTACTCTGTGGCTGAAGAAATGTTTCCTGACATCCCTTTGACTCATCTGAGTCTTCAGCTTCCAGTTGTGTCCCCTTGTTTCTGTGTTCCCTCTCTGAAACAACCTGTCACTATCTACCTTGTCAATTCCCCGCAGTATTTTGTATGTGTGTGTGTGTGTATGTGTGTGTGTATGTGTGTGTGTATATGTATGTGTGTATGTATGTGTGTGTGTGTGTGTGACCCAACAATTAAAATTTGCACCAAGAACTCATTACAGTTGTGACCGGGTGTAGACTAGTGAATTGTTCATTACTTTATAATTTGTTCATGATTGTAACCATGTATAAACGTAAGTAAGTAAATTTACTTACATGATTCATTACCTTTGTAACTTGTGAGTTCATTACCTTTGTAACTTGTGAGTTCATTACCTTTGTAACTTGTTAGTTCATTACCTTTGTAACTTGTGAGTTCATTAACTTTGTAACTTGTGAGTTCATTACCTTTGTAACTTGTGAGTTCATTACCTTTGTAACTTGTGAGTTCATTACCTTTGTAACTTGTTAGTTCATTACCTTTGTAACTTGTGAGTTCATTACCTTTGTAACTTGTGGGTTCATTACCTTTGTAACTTGCTCAGCTATCAAAACTTTGGGGTTCAGTCCCTGGACCCATTATGTACTTCTGTAATCTTTTGACTACCGCCCACAGGATGGGTATGGGGTGTATAATAAAGATATCAAACTAACTAACCCCCAATGAAAAGCAGGGGTGCCACTAGCACGTTGAGAGACAACACAATAAGTGTCAGGGGCCCAAGACTGTTCAACTGCCTCCCCGCGTACATAAGGGGGATTACCAATAGACCCCTAGCTGTCTTCAAGCAGGCACTGGACAGGCACTTAAAGTCAGTACCTGACCAGCCGGGCTGTGGTTCGTACGTCGGACTGCGTGCAGCCAGCAGTAACAGCCTGGTTGATCAGGCTCTGATTCACCATGAGGCCTGGTCACAGACAGGGCCGCGGGGGCGTTGACCCCCGGAACTCTCTCCAGGTAAACTCCAGATCTCCACATCAAATTAAGAAGAATAAGTACCTTAAGAGTGGTCCAGCTAATAATGGACAAGTCAAGCAAAAGACGAATTGTATTTTTTTGCAAAAATTGTAATGCTTAAGATTCATGGAATGTAAAGGTGGAAAGGTTGGAGGAACTTTACAGATGTATCAGATGTTTAGGCAGTCATATTGTAAAGGATTGTTATGCCAAACTGAATAATTGTTATCAATGCCACAAAGAAAGGCATCATATAGTAATGTGTAATAATAATAATAATAATAATAATAATAATAATAATAATAATAATAATAATAATTATGTTAACACTGACACAATAGTTACTAATGTAAAAACTGCAGCTAATGTTAATGAGGATGGCATAGGTGAAGTAGCCTCACCCGTAGTGAATGTAGAAATTCAGGATAAAAGGCATAAATAAAAAAAATGTAGCTGCATTATTGGACCAGGGATCACAACGCACATTCATAAAACGTAGTTGCCTTAATGGTATAAAAGTGCAAAAGGGGGATCCAACAAATTTAAAATTATCTGGTTTTCTGTCAGGTAAAAGGACACAGTTTACAATACTGTGTATGTAAATGTCGTCCTGGGCAATGAGACTAATACAAATACAAATTTTTATTTCATTACAAGTTTGCATTGCGATTATGTAATTACAATAATGAGTTACAGTGCAAAGAGAGCCACTATCATGCCATGGCATTATGGGCAGACTAATAGAGAAATTGATCATAGTTTGTTTAAGTTGTACATCTGTTTTTATTTATAGCAGACAGTAAATTTACTCAAATTAACAATCTGGGGATATTACATTGGGACAAATTGAAAGTATTTTGAAGGTTGTTTATAACAATAGTAAATATTTAAATTATATTATGGGAATATAACACTGTGCGTTGTTGAAAGTAATTTACAGTATGAGAATGCTGCATTTGTGTGTAAGGCAGTATTGTTTTTGGCAGGTATTTATACCACCATGTAGTATAAGTAATGTACGAACTTTGGGCATCTAATTTTGAAGTTTTAAGATTTAGGTAATTGGGAGATTTTTTGGTAAAGTTAAGTATTGAGTATTGAGTTTTTAGCTTAGGGTGAGTAGGTGGTTTTTGAGAAGAATCTTAAATTGATGTTCAGACCGGGTTACTTTAGTATTTACTGGTAATGAATTCCAAATTTTGGGGCCCTTTATGTGCATAGAGTTTTTACACAGTGTGATATGGACACGGGGAACATCAAATAGTGATCTGTGTCTTGTGTTATGGTCGTGCGTCCTGTTAAAGTTGGTGAGGAGAAGTTTGAGTGGAGGGTTTACGTTTGAGTGTAGTGTTCTATGTATGTAGTAGGCACAAGAATAAGTATGGATGTTCTTTACAGTGAGTAGTTTTAGACATTTGAATATTGGTTAAGTATGCTGTCTGAAGTGGGAATTTGTTATCATTCTGACTGCAGCGAAAAAGTATGAATGCAGTTATAGTAGATAGGCTCCCACAGAAAATCTTTAGAATTGGGCTTAGTGAAGCTACTGAAAGGCTTTCACAAAATGATGTAGAATTAGCACCCTCTTGTGTAAATAATGATTCAGTGGGGCAAATAAATCTTCTAATAGGGAGTGATTATTATGTTACATTTGTAAAGGCTATGGTAAGGAAATGTGGTGTTAATCTCCTAAAAACAGCAGAGGTCATTTAATATATGGCAAGCTTCCTCGCTCTAATAATTAATAACTAAATGGAACAGTAATATTTGTTATTGTTGTAATCTAATAATTGTGTTAATAAATGGATAGAGAGATGAAACTAAATTGTTCTTAATAGGGAAATTTTGTAAAAGGTTCAATAATAGATAAATTAGGGCTGTATTTAGATGATGAAGTAATTAGTTGTAGAGATAGGTTACAAAATGAATTGTGTGAATACGTAATGTACCCTATATTTATACCAAAGCCCATTCTCTGATAATTTTAATTATAAATGTGTGTAAAAATTGGAAAGCAATGTAGAATACAAAAACAATTTTAATTAAGTCGTTTATCAAAAACCATCCCCCCAGCCACAGTGTGGAAATTTTTACATAATTTCCTAAATGTAGAACATATAAATGACTAATATAATAACTGTGTATTAAAATGTGATGCTATTTGGACCCTTCGATAAATTTTGAGTGGGGGGGTGTAGAAGAGCAGCGGAGTGATGTCGGGAGAGACACCATATTGAACACTGGCCACGTTGTGCAATGTGATCGGGCATTCTCGGAAGTCAATTGGGATTTTTCAGCCTGAATTTGTAATTAGGAACCCGTGTTAATGTCCCCTGCTGAAGAATTGGGACAGGAAATTTGTGGGACCTCAAGAATTACGTGTGGATGGCGGAAGATAAGGGATACAAACATTACTCACGGGGTAAGTGCACCATTAGTCCTTGCATTTAGATCTCTATCTGGCCAGTGTAGGGTCCAGGTGTTAGGTAGCTGTTGTGGTGTGATCCATCTACAGTAATTAAATGGTAAGTGTTAATACCAATTATATTTTGTGTACCCGGCAAGCCAAATCACATACAGTCCACAACTTTAATTTACCAGAGTAGCTGGTTTTAATATTATAATTATTAATGTCAGGTCTAGCTTTATGTGAGAGTGGTAGGGAGTGGGCAAAGAGGAAGTTACAGTTCAGTGACCTGCTGTGACTTAAGTCCCACTTACCTCACCCAAATTACTTGCAGGTAATAATTCAGGTAATGCCCTGGTGTGGGCCGCATAAAATCTTGTGGCGGGTCGCAGTTTGGAGACCCCTGCTCTAAACTGTATTTTTGAAACTAGCTAATATGTCATTTGTTAAATAATGTATGGACATTGCAAACTTAGTTTCGTCTCATTAATAATAGATTGTGGAAGTGTTTGACTGTGTGAAGTTGCAACTTCTGGGCTTCTTTAGGTCTTTGATCTATTGCTCTTGTGCCTCTTGAGAACTTTGATATACAATTTCAGGGCCTCTGAGGGTATGTAATTACTTGTGCTAGGCTCATTGAAAGTGTTGAACTAAGGTGCTTGGCTCCCCTGGGGAAATCTTTACCTCTTAGACTTCTTGGGACGGAGTTTTTTGAGAGTTGAAATACAGTCAGTAGGACTATTGTGTACGATGAGGTACAGAGAGCTGGGGTTATGAGGTAGCTACCATATTTTGTTTTACTATATTCACATTATCATCTTGCGATGATAATGTTAGGCAGAAGGCCGAGAAGGCGCTGGACAGGCACCTAAAGGTAGTACCTGACCAGCTGGGCTGTGGTTTGTACGTCGGGTTGCGTGTGGCCAACAGTAACAGCCTGCTTGATCAGGCCCTGATCCACCACCACCGAAACCCTCTCCAGGTATACTCTAGGTATGGTCAATGTTTACTTGCTCTAACATTGTGAAATGTCATGCAGAGTCACTGATATGCTCGGAACTACTAAACACCTCAAATGATGATGTTTTGGCAGTAATGATCGAGAACCAAAACCTGATCATTGTGGTTGTATACAAATCTCCGGAGGCAACGTCCCAACAATTCCAGGAACAGCTTTTGAAAATCGACCACTGTCTGGAAAATCTTCCAGCTCCTGCCCCAAACATGGTGGATTTCAACTTAAGACACCTGAAATGGAGGAATGTAGCAAATAATGCTGTAGCAGAGATAACCCCAGGAGGCAGCTCAGATGAAAACTTGCACACACACGAGCTTTTATATCTCTGCACCAAATTCACCTTAAACCAGCAAATAATAATAATAATAATAATAATAATAATATCTTTATTTACTACAAGTACATGTACAAGGTATACAGGCCTAGCTGACATCAATGACACTACTATATAGAAAGTCCCTTGTTATGCAGAGCATTTCGGGCAAATTAGGTCCTTGTCCCAGGATGCGACCCACACCAGTCGACTAACTCCCAGGTACCCATTTTACTGATGGGTGAACATAGACAACCGGTGTAAAGAAACACGCCCAATGTTTCTGCCCGAGCTGGGAATCGAACGCAGACCCTCGCCGTGTGAAGCGAGAGCTTTAGCGATCGGGCCAATAGAGCCAACAAGATTGGAGAATACACTGGACCTCATCTTCACTAACAATGATGATCTGATAAACTGGGAAGATAGCCTAAGAACCACAGATCCAAACCTATGTCTAGAACAGATTAACTCTGTGGCACTGGAGGTATGCTCAAAGCATATTCCTTTAAGAAAAAGGAGAAGATGTAAACTAGAAAGAGAAAGGCGCTCCTTATACGTACAGGCGAAGGCAAAGAATAACAGAGCGGGTAAAAGAGTCCAATATATCTGCAATACGTAGGGAGACACTGGTCAGAGAAATAGCAAACATCGAACTAAAGCTAAAGGAATCTTACAGGAGTCAAGAAATGCGGGAAGAACTAAAAGCAATAAACGAAATCGAAAGAAACTCAAAGTATTTCTTTTCTTATGCCAAATCAAAGTCGAGAACAACATCCAGTATTGGGTCCCTACTTAAACGGGATGGGTCCTACACAGATGACAGCAAGGAAAAGAGTGAGCTACTCAAGTCCCAATATGACTCAGTTTTTAGCGAGCAGCTAACCAGACTGAGAGTCGAAGACCTAAATGAATTTTTTATGAGAGTGCCACATAATTTGGTAGACGCAAACCTATCTGACATTATCCTGACGCCAAACGACTTCGAAGAAGCGATAAATGACATGGCCATGCACTCTGCCCCAGGCCTAGACTCATGGAACTCCGTGTTCATCAAGAATTGCAAGAAGCCCCTATCACATGCCCTTAACATCCTATGGAGAGGGAGCATGGACAAAGGGGTCATCCCACAGCTGCTAAAAACAATAAACATAGCCCGACTCCACAAAGGGGGCAATAAAGCAATAGCAAAGAACTACAGACCGATAGCACTAACGTCCCATATCATAAAAATCTTTGAAAGGGTTCTAAGAAGCAAGATCGTCACCCATCTAGATACCCATCAGTTACACAACCCAGGGCAGCATGGGTTGAGAGCAGGTTGCTCCTGTCTGTCCCAACTACTGGACCACTATGACAAGGTCCTGGATGTTCTAGAAGACAAACGAAATGCAGATGTAATCTACCTGGAGTCTACCTGGAGAGAATTCCAGGGGTCAACGCCCCCGGGGCCCGGTCTGTGACCAGGCCTCCTGTTGGACCAGAGCCTGATCAACCAGGCTGTTACTGCTGGCCGCACGCAGTCCAACGTACGAACCACAGCCCGGCTGATCAGGTACCGACTTGAGGTGCCTGTCGTCCAGTGCCTGCTTGAAGACAGCCAGGGGCTTGTTGGTAATCCCCCTGATGTATGCTGGGAGGCAGTTGAACAATCTTGGGCCCCTCACACTTATTGTATTGTCCCTCAACGTGCTAGTGGCACCCCTGCTCTTCATTGGGGGAATGTTACATCGCCTGCCGAGTCTTTTGCTTTCGTAGGGAGTGATTTTTGTGTGCAAGTTTGGTACTAAGCCCTCGAGAATTTTCCATGTGTATATAATAATGTATCTCTCCCGCCTGCGTTCTAGAGAGTACAGGTTTAGGAACTTCAAGCGTTCCCAGTAGTTGAGGTGGTTTATCGCACTTATGCGTGCGGTGAAGGTTCTCTGCACATTTTCAAGGTCAGCAATTTCACCTGCCTTGAAAGGTGCAGTTAGTGTGCAGCAATATCCACAGCAAAATACACTTATTGATATCTGTGATTCTCCTTAATTTGCACATTACTAACCACAGCAAAATACACTTATTGATATCTGTGATTCCCCTTATTTTGCACAGTTCTAACCAAAATTCAAATACAACTATTGCTTCATAATACTTAAGCTAGTCATAAGTTTGCCTAAGACACTCCAATATAGAAACTATATTATGCCAATATATCACTTTTATCATTAATATATAAACTAATTGCTAACTTCTTATACTAATTGTTAAATTCTCAATGTTTAAATTCCAGTACCTAAATTTTGTAAACCTAACCTAACCTAACCTTACAATCTGTATATTCATTGTGTAGCTATTGAGTAAGACCTATCATAAGACTGCCTGAAAAGCCTAGGCATACCTAGGCATATTATTGGCCATCTTGTAATATCAACTTTAATGTATAACTGTAAGTAACCCCCACCTTGTATTACATGAAATAAAGAATTTGAATTTGAATTTGAATTTGAATATTCCAGCCTAGATAGAACAAGCGATCTGTAAAGTGTCAACATGGACTTGGCATCCCTGGTTTTGAAGGTTCTCATTATCCATCCTGTCATTTTTCGAGCAGATGCAATTGCAAAAGCCTTCGACAAGTGTGACCATGGTGTAATAGCACACAAAATACGTGATAAAGGAATAACAGGAAAAGTTGGTAGATGGATCTATAATTTCCTAACAAATAGAACACAAAGAGTAGTAGTCAACAGAGTAAAGTCTGAGGCGACTACGGTGAAAAGCTCTGTTCCACAAGGCACAGTACTTGCTCCCATCTTATTCCTCATCCTCATTTCTGACATAGACAGGTATATTAGCCACAGCGCCGTGTCTTCTTTTGCAGAGGACACCCGAATTTGCATGACAGTGTCCACCATTGAAGACACCGCAAGACTCCAAGCGGACATCAACCAAATCTTAAAATGGGCCGCAGAAAACAATATAAAATTCAATGATGAGAAATTTCAATTACTCCGATATGGAAAACATGAGTAAATTAAAACTACATCGGAATATAAAACAAATTCCAACCACACAATAGAGCGAAAAACTAATGTAAAAAACCTGGTACTGATCATGTCAGAGGATCTCATTTTCAAGAACCATAACACTGTAGCAATCACATCTGCTAGAAAAATGACAGGATGGATAATGAGAACCTTCAAAACTAGGGATGCCAAGCCCATAATGACACTCTTCAGGTCGCTTGTTCTATCTAGGTTGGAATATTGCTGCACACTAACTGCACCTTTCAAGACAGGTGAAATTGTTGACCTAGAAAATGTACAGAGGACCTTCAGGGCACACATAACTGCAATAAAACACCTCAGTTACTGGGAACGTTTGAAGTTCCTAAACCTGTACTCCCTAGAAAGCAGGCGGGAGAGATACATGATCATATACACTTGGAAAATCCTAGAGGGATTAGTACCAAACTTGCACACGAAAATCACTCAGTATGAAAGCAATAGACTCGGCAGACGATGTAACATCCCCCCAATGAAAAGCAGGGGTGTCACTAGCACGTTGAGAGACAACACAATAAGCGTCAGGGGCCCAAGACTCTTCAACTGCCTCCCAGCATACATAAGGGGGATTACCAATAGACCCCTGGCTGTGTTCTGGGGGTCAACGCTCCCGCGGCCCGTTGACCCCCAGAACCCTCTCCAGGGATACTCCATGTATATGTGTATATATGTATGTATATATATATATATATATATATATATATATATATATATATATATATATATATATATATATATATATATATATATATATATATTAGTAAATAACAATCCAGAACCATTATAAGTTTAAGAAAACATAATGGCACTAACGCGCCGGGTCACCATTTGGAAAAGACCCGGGCCGGGACAAGACCGGCGAACCTACTACAGTGGCATTAACTTATTTTTGTAATGAGGGCTGAGGTAATTTTTGGGGTTGAAGCTCTCCAATAAACTCTTTGTTACCGCCACTGCCTGAGACCCATCATGCAACTAGACTCTTGCGGAGTCTAGTTTCTAATTATTTTCGTTTTCTCAGCCAAAATGATCAATCCCCAGGTCCTATTACGAATTTGGTACATAGTTAAGAGTGCTATGAGTAGTGTAGAATCCAGTGATGTGAACGAGTGTTTCATCAGCAAGCTAATCATATAATGATTGGATTTGCCATACACAGCATATTGAATAAGGTGGGACCGAGGACACCTCCCTATGGAGTTCCTTATTCACAATGTTTACTAAGTCGAATACCTAAATGAATTTTTTATGAGAGTGCCACAGAATTTGGTAGACGGAAACCTATCTGACATTATCCTGACGCCAAATGACTTCGAAGAGGCGATAAATGACATGCCCATGCACTCCACCCCAGGCCCAGACTCATGGAACTCAGTGTTCATCAAGAACTGCTTTTAACATTCTATGGAGAGGGAGCATGGACACTGGGGTCGTCCCGAAGTTACTAAAAACAACAGACATAGCCCCACTCCACAAGGGCGGCAGTAAAGCAATAGCAAAAAACTACAGACCAATAGCGCTAACGTCCCATATCATAAAAATCTTTGAAAGGGTTCTAAGAAGCAAGATCGCCACTCATCTAGATACCCATCAATTACACAACCCAGGGCAGCATGGGTTTAGAGCAGGTCGCTCCTGTCTGTCCCAACTACTGGACCACTACGACAAGGTCCTGGATGCTCTAGAAGACAAACAGAATGCAGATGTTATATACACAGACTTTGCAAAAGCCTTTGACAAGTGTGACCATGGTGTAATAGCACACAAAATGCGTGATAAAGGAATAACAGGAAAAGTTGGCAGATGGATCTATAATTTCCTAACAAATAGAACACAAAGAGTAGTAGTCAACAGAGTAAAGTCTGAGGTGGCTACGGTGAAAAGCTCTGTTCCTCATATCGGACATAGACAGGGATATAAACCACAGTGCTGAGTCTTCCTTTGCAGATGACACCCGAATCTGCATGACAGTGTCCACCATTGAAGACACTGCAAGACTCCAAGCAGACATCAACCAAATCTTTAAATGGGCTGCAGAAAACAATATGAAGTTCAATGATGAGAAATTTCAATTACTCCGATATGGAAAACGTGAGGAAATTAAAATTTCATCGGAGTATAAAACAAATTCCAACCACACAATAGAGCGATAAACTATTGTCAAAGACCTGGGAGTGATCATGTCAGAGGAACTCACCTACAAGGACCATAACACTGTAGCAATAGCATCTGCTAGAAAAATGACAGGATGGATAATGAGAACCTTCAAAACCAGGGATGCCAAGCCTATGATGACACTTTTCAGGTAGCTTGTTCTATGTAGGCTGGAATATTGCTGCACACTAACTGCACCTTTCAAGGCAGGTGAAATTGCTGAACTAGAAAATGTGCAGAGAACCTTCACGGCATTATGATTGCAACCATGTATAAAAGTAAGTAAGTTAATTTACTTACTTACATGATTCATTACATTTGAAACTTGTGAATTCATTACCTTTGTACCTTGTTCAGCTATCAAAACTTTGGGGCCCAGTCTCTGGACCCATTATATACCTCTATAATCTGTAAATACCTTTGTAACTTGTCATGATTGTGACAAAATCTACCTGAGTTCATTACCTTTGTAACTTGCTCAGCTATCAAAACTTTGAGGCCCAGTCCCTGGACCCATTATGTACCTCTGTAATCTTTTGACTACCGCCCACAGAATGGGTATGGGGTGCATAATAAAGATATTAAACTAATTAAAGGCACGATAACTGCGATAAACCACCTCAATTACTGGGAACGCTTGAAGTTCCTAAACCTGTACTCCCTAGAACGCAGGCGGGAGAGATACATTATTATATACACTTGGAAAATCCTAGAGGAATTAGTACCAAAGTTGCACACGAGAGTCACTCCCTACGAAAGCAAAAGACTCGGCAGACGATGCAACATCCCCCCAATGAAAAGCAGGGGTGCCACTAGCACGTTGAGAGACAACACAATAAGTGTCAGGGGCCCAAGACTGTTCAACTGCCTCCCAGCATACATAAGGAGGATTACCAATAAACCCCTAGCTGTCTTCAAGCAGGCACTGGACAGGCACCTAAAGTCAGTACCTGACCAGCCGGGCTGTGGTTCGTACGTCGGACTGCGTGCGGCCAGCAGTAACAGCCTGGTTGATCAGGCTCTGATTCACCATGAGGCTTGGTCACAGACTGGGATGCGGGGGCGTTGACCCCCGGAACTCTCTCCAGGTAAACTCCAGTTACTTCTCTGTTCCTCTGGAACAGCACAGAAGATATTCTGTTGGATAGGATAGGTTGCCTTTGATCCAGTGCAGAAGCCATCCAACTGCATTCATTCTGGCAAGTTAACTAATAATAACATTTTGATATTGCAAACTCTTGATATTCCAAACATGTCTTTAATATCAAAGGTAGCTTTAAGATGAAGGAATGTATGAGCTGTCAGTATGCAGGGTGAGGAAAATAGTGATGCAAATGTTCTGCAATCCTTCCAAAATATTATTATTACATTAATGGGGGAAGCACTAAAACCAGCATGGGTCATATAATGATGTGAATAAGGATGTGTGAGGTGTATGGGTGTGCAAAGGTATAGGTTAATGGAGGTGGGATTTGTGCAAATGTAAAATCAAAATCACTGTTAGTGCAATGGGTTAGTTCCCATTAAAAAATAAAGGTCAGTGATCTACAAAGGCTGGACTTTCAGCAAGGAGGTCAGTTAGAGTGAGTGTGTTTGGTTGAAGATGTTGGATGTAAATCCTGCATGCTTTCACAGATTTTGCGTAGGTATATAGATACTTGATAAAATGATTCTTATTCATTCTGTTTGGGGATGAAAATTATATGACTGTTGGACCACAAGTGTGGAAACATTCCAGTTACAAACCTCATGTTGTATAGTTTAGTGTCTGTCAACTGAGAATTAGCCACAAACACCTCGCCCAAAGCCACCTGCTTACGTTAGTTTAGTTTGATATCTTTATTATGCACCCCATACCCATCCTGTGGGCGGTAGTCAAAAGATTACAGAGGTACATAATGGGTCCAGGGACTGGACCTCAAAGTTTGATAGCTGAGCAAGTTACAAAGGTAATGAACTCAGATGGTCACAATCATGACAAGTTACAAAGGTATTTGCAGATTACAGAGGTATATATAGAGTCCAGAGACTGGGCCCCAAAGTTTTGATAGCTGAACAAGGTACAATGGTAATGAATTCACTAGTTACAAGGTAATGAATCATGTAAGTAAATTTACTTACGTCTGTACATGGTTGCACTCATGAACAAATTATAAAGCAATGAGCAATCTATTAGTCTACACCCAGCCACAACTGTAATGAGTTATTGGTGCAAATTTTAATTGTTGGGTCACACACACACACATATACATATACACATACATATACACATACATATACACACACACACATATACACACACATACATGTATATACATACACACACATACATGTATATACATACACACATATACATACACACATATATACTTGCGGATGCTCCTGTTCCCATATGTTTAACTTGAGACGTCTCACTGACTGTGGAATATATTTTACCAGTCTGCCAACTGCTTAGGCATTTCCTTTTGTCATGGTTTTTATTATTACTGAGGTGCTTTTAGTGATCTCAGGGAACTTTTAGATTAATCTTTCGACATTAATTTATTGGGAATTTTTATTGATATTGTTTTTTTTAACTTAATATGATATTATTGTGATGATCATTTATGTTTAGAGGTTTTTACCGTTTGTTATTTTACCTTTGTTTTTACTGTGCGTGTGTTGTGCATATTTTTAGTAATAGTTACTGAGACTAGATTTTGCCACCGAAGTGGCTAGTTTATTGTGCACCCCATATCCATCCTATGGACGGTAGCGCAAGAGCATATGGATACACAAAAGACCTAGGAACTAGGCCCCAAAAGGGTTACTGAGCACAGTCAAAGTGCTCAGTAATTATCACAACTTTTACTACTGGACACAGCAGTCTGAGTACTCACTTATATTAACAGCTCCTGGCCCCGTTCCTTCTCTGGTCGCTACTAGGTTCACTCCTGGCTTCGAGAGCCTTGTTGTACTCTTCTTAAAGCTATGTATGGATCCTGCCTTTACCACTTCACTCACCAGGTCGTTCCACTTCCTAACTACTATAAAGATGAAGAAATACTTCCTAATGTTCCTATAACTCATCTGAGTTTTCAGCTTCCAGATTTGCCCTTGTGTTCTTTTTTACCATCTCGAACCATCTGTCCCTATTCACCACATCATTTCATCTCAGTATTTTGTACGTTGTTATATCATCCCTAGTCCTACTCTCCTCCAGTTTCATCAGGCTGAGTTCCTTTAACCTCTCCTCATACGATCTCGGCACTTTCTTTTATTTCTTGACATGCTTGGCCAAGTGTTGGTTCCATACTGGTGATGCATACCTCCAATATGGGCCTTACGCACACGGCATACAGTGTCATGAATGACTCTTTACTTAGATGTCTAAGATGTTTTAAATTTACCAGATGTGCATTTGCTGGAGCTGTTATCTGGTTGATGTGCAACTCAGGTGATATATTCGGTATAATACTCACCCCCAGGCCTGTATTCCATCTACAGCATTCTTTGGCCTTCCCCGAACTTCATAACTTTGTACTTGTTGGGGTTAAACTCCAGTAGCCACTTGACAAACCAGACCTGCAGCCTGTCCAAATCAATTTGTAGCCTTTCCTGGTCCACATCTGCTTGTATTCTCCTCACAAGTTTCATATCATCGAGCAGGGATACCACTGACTATCCCTGTCATCCTGTTATTCACGTATACAAGAAATAGCTTGTGGAACTACACTCAGCACATGCACCCACCCTGACAACTCGTCATAGACCATCACTTGTTGTTTCCCTGTTGTGTAAGGTATGCCTAAGATAAGATAAGATTTCTTCGGATTTTTAACCCCGAAGGGTTAGCCACCCAGGATAACCCAAGAAAGTCATCGAGGACTGTCTGTCTTATTTCCATTGGGGTCCTTAATCTTGTCCCCCAGGATGCGACCCACACCAGTCGACTAACAACCTAGGTATCTATTTGCTGCTAGGTGAACATGACAACAGGTGTAAGGAAACACGTCGAAATGTTTCCACCCACCGGGAATCGAACCCGGGCCCTCCGTGTGTGAAGCGAGAGCTCAAGCCACCAGACCACCGGGCCACCTACCACCTTGATCCATTGTAGTGCTTTCCCAGTTATTCCTGCCCGCTCCTCTGTAGCTTTTGTTCCAGTCTCTTGTGTGGTTGTATCAAAAGTCTTCCTCCATTAAAAAAAAAAATGCAATTTTTCCAACCCTCTCTCATGCCTTACTTGTAACTGTTACCTTGTCGTAAAACTCCGGTAGGTTTGTTTTAGTTTTAGTTAACTCCAGTAGCTTTGTCATACAGGATTTACCATCAGTTTGTAATTGACCCTTTGTCATTAGTTACATTTTTTATTGTACTTACGATTGTAGTTAACTGCATAAGAAGTCCTAGTTAATAGTCTATGTCTAGTTCTGAAGAAACTTTTAAGCCTAAGATTAGTTTGCCCGAAATGCATTGCATTATTAGTGGCTTTTTTTCTGCCCACCAGTGTTTTATTATACTTGTAAATTACTTTATTTGTACCACATAAAGAAATAAAAATTGCATTATATTGAATGATTAGTTGCCCGAAATACATTGCATAATTAGTGGCTTTCTTGTATCTACCATTATGTCACTTCATGTAAACTTTATTATTTGTACAGCATAAAGAAATAAACATTATTATTATTATCATCTCTAAAGCCATGTTGGACGTGATGTATGAACCCACTCCTTTCTAGGTGCTCCACCACTCTTCTCCTGATAATCTTCTCGTAAGTTTACATACTATGCATGTTAGTGATAATGGTCAGTTTAACACTACCTGTCTCCTCCTTAAAACTTGGACAACATTTGCTGTCTTCTGCACCTCTGGCAGTGGCCCTGTCTTGATACACTTGGAGATTGTTGCTAGTGGCATACACAATACCTCGGCTCCCTCTCTCTCAGGAACCACTTAAAGACACCTGGAGTCTACCTGGAGGGCATTCTGGGGGTCAACGCCCCCGCGGCCCGGTCCATGACCAGGCCTCCTGGTGGATCAGGGCCTGATCAACCAGGCTGTTACTGCTGGCCACATGTAGTCCAACGTACGAACCACAGCCCGGCTGATCTGGCACTGACTTTAGGTATTTGTCCAGCTCCCTCTTGAAGACAACCAGGGGACTATTGGTAATTCCCCTTATGGCTGGTGGGAGGCTGTTGAACAGTCTTGGGCCCCGGACACTTATTGTGTTTTCTCTTAGTGTACCAGTGGCGCCTCTACTTTTCACTGGGGGTATATTACATCGCCTGCCAAGTCCTTTGCTTTCGTAGGGAGTGATTTATGTGTGCATATTAGGGACCAGTCCCTTCAGAATCTTCCAGGTGTAGATTATGATATATCTCTCTCGCCTGCGCTCCAGTGAATATAAGTCTAGTGCTTCCAGGCGTTCCCAGTAGTTAAGATGTTTGATGGAACTTATACATGCCGTAAAGATTCTCTGTACATTCTCTAGATCTGCAATTTCACCTGCCTTGAATGGGGATGTTAATGTACAGCAGTATTCCAGCCTAGAGAGAACAAGTGATTTAAAAAGGATCATCACTGGCTTGGCATCTCTTGTCTTGAACGTTCTTATTATCCATCCTATCAGTTTCCTAGTAGATGTGATAGTGGCATTGTTGTATTCTTTGAAGGTGAGATCTTAGGAAATTACCACTCCCAGGTCCTTCACATTGCTTTTCCGCTCTATTGTATGATTAGAGTTTGTAAATTAGACACATATGCAACACTTGGGTATTTTTTGAGAAAGTTTCCACACAGTGGCTATCAGTCCATACAAGGAGAATCGTGATGAACATGAGGTGTGTGAGGTGCAGGCCCTCAATCTGAGTCGATGTTGTCAGTCCATCAAGATTGATGGACTGACAACATCGACTCAAGATTGAGGGCCTGACAACCTCACACTCCTCCTGTTCTTCACGATTCTCCTTTGTATGGACTGATGAAGCCACTGTGTGGCGAAACGTTTCCTCAATAAAGATACCCAAGTGTTGCATATGTGTCTAATTTACCAACTCGTCGGTTCTCTGAACCATTCATTCACATGATTAGAGTTTGTAGTATACACAGTCCTAGCTATTATTTCCTCCAGTATTCCATAACGGAGTACTTGGAATTTGTCTTCATTGAACATCATATTGTTCTCCGTTGCCCATTGGAAAACTTTGTTTATATCTTCTTGGAGATTTGCTGTGTCCTCAATGGATGACACTCTAATGCTGATCCTAGTATCGTCTGCAAAGAATGATACGGTTTACATCTCTGTCTATGCCTGATATGAGAATGAGGAACAGGATAGGAGCGAGTACTGTGCCTTGTGGAACAGAGCTCTTCACTATGGCAGCTTCCGATTTAACTCTATTTACCACTACTCTTTGTGTTCGATTGGTTAGAAAGTTTAAGGTCCATCCCTACTTTGCCAGTTATCCCTTTAGCACGCATTTTGTGTGCTACTATTACACCATGATCATACTTGACAAAGGCTTTTGCAAAATTCTGTTTGTTTTCCAGTGCATCTGATACCATATCATAGTGGTCCAATAGTTGCAAGAGGCAGGAGCGACCTGCTCTGAAACCATGTTGCCCTGGGTTGTGCAAATTTTGGGAGTCCAAGTGGTTTGCAATCCTGCTTCTTAGAACTCTTTCAAAGATTTTATGATGTGGGACGTTAAAGCTATTGGTCTATAATTCTTAGCTATTGCTTTGCTGCCCCCTTTATGGAGTGGGGCTATATCCGTTGTTTTCAGTGACTGTAGAATCTCACCTGTGTCTATGCTCCTTCTCCATAGCATACTCAGAGCCTGTGAGAGGGGTTTCTTGTTCTTAATGAACATGGAGTTCCACAAGTCTGGGCCTGGGGCTGAGTGCATGGGCATGTCGTCGATGGCTTTCTCAAAGTCTAGTGGAGTTAGGGTTATGTCAGAAATTTGGCATACATTGGCAGGGTTTTGAGGCTCATTCATGAAAAAATTGTTTGGATTGTCTATCTTTAGACTGATTAGTGGCTCACTGAATACAGAGTCATATTGAGATTTCAGTATCTCACTCATTTCTTTGTTGTCATCTGTGTAGGATCTGTCTTGTCTGAGCAAGGGCCCCATACTAGAAGTGGTTTTTGCCTTGTTTTTGGCATATGAGAAGAAATATTTCAAAATTCTTTCAATTTCACTAATCGCTTTTAGCTCCTCTTGTCTCTCCTGGATCCTGTACGAGTCCTTTAACTTTAGCTCAATATTTTCCACTTCCCTGGTTAGTGCTTCTTTCCGTGTTTCAGATAATCTGGCATTGGTGAGGAGGTCAGTGATTCTTCGCCTTCTCCTGTAGAGGGAGCGTTTCTCTCTCTCCAGTTTACTTCTTCTCTTCTTTTTTCTTAAGGGAACATGCCTTGAACATACTTCAGCTACCAGGAAGTTGATCTTTTCAAGGCACTGGTTAGGGTCCATGTCATTTAAGATATCTTCCCAACATGTTTCATTTAGGACATAGTTTACCTGGTCCCAGTTGATGTTCTTGTTGAAGTTGAATTTGGTAAAGGTACCCTCATATCTATATGCATTTTGCTGAACAGGATGCCTGTGCATGTAGGTAATGATAATGACAATTTTATTTCCTTGTAAAGCTTACAATGTTTGGTTTACCTTACATTTAAAGACAATAATAATTACAAAGATGGACTTTGATTAGATTGTGATCAGAATTAGTTGTTTTTGATATTGTTATGTTACTTACCAGGTCCTCATTATTTGTGAAAATAAAGGTCTAGTGTGTTCTCTAGTCTTGTTGGCTCCACTATCTGCTGATGTATTATATTGTCCCACCACTTTTGAGTAGAGTAACTTCTTCACCTCCTCTCCATTTGTATGTATTGTGTCCAACGCACTCTACTGCTTCGGTCTGCTGGTAGCCTTCCTATGTTTTCTAAGAATACCTCCTCAAATCTCTTGCTGAGCTCCTCACAGACTTCTGTCATTTCTTTTGACCTTCCCTCCTTTCTTCTTCAGCCTGATCATGACCATGACAGACTGACTAAACACAATGTCCAAACCATTATACTACGTGTAGTGTATGTTATTGC
>WNWK01028279.1:0-25537 GCA_009830355.1 Cherax destructor | reverse complement strand
TTTCAATTTTAACCTAACCCGTTGAACTGCTGCTGACGGTCACGAAATTTGAAATCTTCACATCAGCTCTACGAGATTCCACTGTTGAAGACGAGAGCCTAACAGCTCTGACTTATTTGTGGTAGTTGAAGACCCCTGACAAGGTCATGGCGTTCCCCTTTGTTATGAGATGTGTCCTAGAGGAGTGTGCTTCATCAAAGTTTCGGTCACTGTCATCCAGCACTGTCATCCAGCACTGTCATCCAGTACTGTCATCCAGCACTGTAATCCAGCACTGTCATCCTTCTCCTCTTCCTCCTCACCACTTTCTTCACCTGACTCGAAGGTTGAAGAAGTTGGTGCATCAGGAACAGGTAGACCTTCTCCATGTGGAACTGGGCGAATACCTGATGGAATGTTTGGATATTCAATGGACCCTTTTATTTCCTTTGACAAGACCTTTTGTACTGGAGGTACCATGCAGAATCAACAATTGTTGGTATGGTGTGTTGGCTCCCGCTATGTCACTGGCACAGCAAAAGGCATTAATTTCCTCTTCCTGTTCAACCATTGGCAAAGGTTAGTAGCACAATTGTTGCAGCATATGTGTGGAGCCCAGTTCTTATCCTGGTCACCAATCTTGCATCCAAAATATAGGTAATATGCCTTTCTAACCATAGCAGTTATACGGTGCTTCTGTGATACAAAGGTCACCTCACCACAAATGTAGCAGAAGTTGTCTGTACTATTAACACAAGTACGAGGCATTTGAAAGAAAAAAAAATAGAAGATAAACAGAAAATATATTCATTAATTTATCATTATAATACAGCATGACAGCTAAGCGGAAGTATTTATATAATTCAGTAGGACAATAAAATTAATATAATATACCTCACATGCATATCAATAACTTGCTCACTGAATATTTATTATAAGTTTAAAAAGTGTTTGGCTAAGAAAATCACCAACCTTTACCTCAAAATATAAACTTGGAGAGCACAACCACCTTGTATGACTGCTGGAACAATAATGAAGGTCAGTGAGACTGTGAGGTTGGTAAGAAACACACTGCGAAGCCTGTTGCAACCTGTTGTGACACGTTGGTCTATATTAAAAAGTAGAGCTAACAAACAATTTTAACCATGATATTCATTAGTTGGAAATTTCTACCCTGGTCTCGGAAGCATTTTGGTTGTTGACCAGTGAACTGACGAGGAATAAAGGTGAATGGTGCACTGAGACATCTTGAAGGCAAAACTGGAAATATGCTGCCAGCCGTTGCAGCGAGACAGAGGAAGTGCGAGCAGTGCTATTATCGTGTTTGAGAGTAATATGAATAATATGAGGAGAAATTGGAATTTGAAGAACAGAAGGTGAGGGGCTACCAAAAGTTATTGAGGTGGCTTGGATATTCAGAGAGGATGCAACAAAACAGGATGACTAGGAAGACATATCAAACTGGGGGATAGCTGGGTAGGGGACGTGCTAGGATAGGTGGAGGGATGGCTGGGTAGGGGACGTGCCAGGATGGGTAGAGGATGGCTTGTGGGGACGTGGAGGGAGGATGGCTGGTTAGGGGACGTGCCAGGATGATATCAGCACTATGATGTCAGCACTATGATATCACACTATGATGTCAGCACTATTGATGTTCAGAACTATGATATCAGGCACTATGATGTCAGCATATGATATCAGCATAGATGTCAGCAAAACAGATGTTAGCACTAGATATCAGCACTATAATATCAGCACTAGATGTCGCACTATGATGTCAGCACTGATATCAGCATTATGATATCAGCACTATGATGTCAGCACTGATGATGTCAGCACAGATGTCAGCACATGATGTCAGCACTTGATGTCAGCAGATGAGGAGATGCGCTAGTGATATCAGCACATGATGTCAGGATGGATGTCAGCACCATGATGTCAGCACTATGATGTCAGCACTATGATGTCCAGCACTATGATATCATGGTAGAATCAGCACTATGAATCGAGCATTATGGAGGGTCAGCACAATGATGTCAGCACATGATGTCAGCACTATGATGTCAGACATGATGTCAGCACTGTATGATATCAGCACATTGATGTCAGCACTATGATACAGCAATGGGTGTCAGCACTATGATATCAGCACTATGATGTCCAGTGATGGGTCAGACAGCTATGATGTCAGCACTATGATATCAGCACTATGATGTCAGCACTATGACTATCAGCACTAGATGTCAGGACTGATGATGTCAGAACTGATATCAGCACAGATGCACACTATGTGTGCACTATGATATCAGCCTATGATATCAGCACTATGATGCTCAGCACTATGAATCAGCTGGTATGGGATCGCACTAGGATGTCAGACTATGGATGTCAGCACTCAGGATGTGAGACTGGGTACAGGACTGATATCCAGCGTTGAAAAGACTAGGATATCAGCACATGATATCCAGCACTATGATGTTAGCACATGATATCAGACTATAATATCAGCACTATGACTTCAGCACTATGATGTCAGCACTTGATGTCAAGCACTATGAGTCATTATGATGTCAGCACTAGATTCAGCACTATGATGTTAGCATATGATATCAATATGACAACTATGATGTCAGCACTAGTATCACATATGATATCAGACATGATATCAGCATTATGATATCCAGCACTATGATGTCACACAATGATGTCGCACTAGATGTCAGACTATGATGTCAACTCATGAAGTATCAGCACTACTATGATATCAGCACTATGATTCAGCACTATGATGCTCAGCACTATGATGTCAGCACTATGATGTCAGCACTATGATGTCAGCACTATGATGTCAGCACTATGATATCAGCACTATGATGTCAGCACTATGATATCAGCACTATGATGTCAGCACTATGATGTCAGAACTATGATATCAGCACTATGATGTCAGCACTATGATATCAGCACTATGATGTCAACTATGATGTTAGCACTATGATTCAGCACTATAATATCAGCACTATGATGTCAGCACTATGATGTCAGCACTATGATATCAGCATTATGATATCAGCACTATGATGTCAGCACTATGATGTCAGCACTATGATGTCAGTACTATGATGTCAGCACTATGATGTCAGCACTATGATGACAGCACTATGATATACACTGATCAGCACTATGATGTCAGCACCATGATGTCAGCACTATGATGTCAGCACTATGATGTCAGCACTATGATATCATCACTATGATATCAGCACTATGAGATCAGCATTATGATGTCAGCACAATGATGTCAGCACTATGATGTCAGCACTACTATGATATCAGCACATTGATGTCAGCACTATGATATCAGCACTATGATATCAGCACTATGATATCAGCACTATGATGTCAGCACTATGATGTCAGCACTATGATGTCAGCACTATGATATCAGCACTATGATGTCAGCACTATGATATCAGCACTATGATGTCAGCACTATGATGTCAGAACTATGATATCAGCACTATGATGTCAGCACTATGATATCAGCACTATGATGTCAGCACTATGATGTTAGCACTATGATATCACCACTATAATATCAGCACTATGATGTCAGCACTATGATGTCAGCACTATGATATCAGCATTATGATATCAGCTCTATGATGTCAGCACTATGATGTCAGCACTATGATGTCAGCACTATGATGTCGCACTATGATGTCAGCACTATGATGACAGCGCTATGATATCAGCACTATGATGTCAGCACTATGATGTCAGCACCATGATATCAGCACTATGATGTCAGCACTATGATGTCAGCACTATGATATCAGCACTATGATGTCAGCACTGATATCAGCACTATGATATCAGCACTATGATGTCAGCACTATGATGTCAGCATTATGATATCAGCACTATAATATCAGCACTATGATGTCAGCACTATGATGTCAGCACTATGATGTCAGCACTATGATGTCAGCACTATGATGTCAGCGCTATGATATCAGCACTATGATGTCAGCACTATGATGTCAGCACCATGATGTCAGCACTATGATGTCAGCACTATGATATCAGCACTATAATATCAGCACTATGATGTCAGCACTATGATGTCAGCGCTATGATATCAGCACTATGATGTCAGCATTATGATGTCAGCACTATGATGTCAGCACTATGATGTCAGCACTATGATGTCAGCACTATGATGTCAGCACTATGATGTCAGCACTATTATGTCAGCACTATGATGTCAGCGCTATGATATCAGCACTATGATGTCAGCACTATGATGTCAGCACCATGATGTCAGCACTATGATGTCAGCACTATGATATCAGCACTATAATATCAGCACTATGATGTCAGCACTATGATGTCAGCACTATGATGTCAGCACTATGATTCAGCACTATGATGTCAGCACTATGATGTCAGCACTATGATATCAGCACTATGATATCAGCACTATGATGTCAGCATCCATGATGTCAGCACTATGATGTCAGCACTATGATGTCAGCACTATGATGTCAGCACTATGATGTAGCATATGATTCCCTACAGTATCCTCCTAGAGTCAGAAGCACTAGATGTCACACTATGATGTCAGCACTTGATTCAGCACTATGATTCAGCACATGTTTCAGCACTATGATGTCAGCACTATGATTCAGTCATATGATGCAGCACTATGATGTCAGACTATGATATCAGCACTAGAGTCAGCACTTGATATCAGCACTATGATTCACACTATGATGTTAGCACTATGATATCAGCACTATTCAATTCATCACTATGATGTCAGCACTATGATGTCAGACTATGATATCACATTATGATATCAGCACTATGATGTCAGCACTATGATGTCAGCACTATGATGTCAGCACTATGATGTCAGCACTATGATGTCAGCACTATGATGACAGCGCTATGATATCAGCACTATGATGTCAGCACTATGATGTCAGCACCATGATGTCAGCACTATGATGTCAGCACTATGATGTCAGCACTATGATATCATCACTATGATATCAGCACTATGAGATCAGCATTATGATGTCAGCACAATGATGTCAGCACTATGATGTAGCACTACTATGATATCGCATTGATGTCAGCACTATGATATCAGCACTATGATATCAGCACTATGATATCAGCACTATGATGTCAGCACTATGATGTCAGCACTATGATGTCAGCACTATGATATCAGCACTATGATGTCAGCACTATGATATCAGCACTATGATGTCAGCACTATGATGTCAGAACTATGATATCAGCACTATGATGTCAGCACTATGATATCAGCACTATGATGTCAGCACTATGATGTTAGCACTATGATATCACCACTATAATATCAGCACTATGATGTCAGCACTATGATGTCAGCACTATGATATCAGCATTATGATATCAGCACTATGATGTCAGCACTATGATGTCAGCACTATGATGTCAGCACTATGATGTCAGCACTATGATGTCAGCACTATGATGACAGCGCTATGATATCAGCACTATGATGTCAGCACTATGATGTCAGCACCATGATGTCAGCACTATGATGTCAGCACTATGATGTCAGCACTATGATATCAGCACTATGATGTCAGCACTGATATCAGCACTATGATATCAGCACTATGATGTCAGCACTATGATGTCAGCATTATGATATCAGCACTATAATATCAGCACTATGATTCAGCACTATGATGTCAGCACTATGATGTCAGCACTATTATGTCAGCACTATGATGTCAGCGCTATGATATCAGCACTATGATGTCAGCACTATGATGTCAGCACCATGATGTCAGCACTATGATGTCAGCACTATGATATCAGCACTATAATATCAGCACTATGATGTCAGCACTATGATGTCAGCACTATGATGTCAGCACTATGATGTCAGCACTATGATGTCAGCACTATGATGTCAGCGCTATGATATCAGCACTATGATGTCAGCACTATGATGTCAGCACCATGATGTCAGCACTATGATGTCAGCACTATGATGTCAGCACTATGATGACTATGAGAGTGTTTCTTCCTCTACGGGTTACCTTCCTAGGCAGAAGTGAGCCAATTTATTTCAAATTTATTTCATAGATCTTCAAGGAAATGTGCATTCTTTGAGTCAGGATCATTCATTCATCATAAAGCTGCATTCTTTGAGTCAGGATCATTCATTCATCATACAGCTGCATTCTTTGAGTCAGGATCATTCATTCATCATACAGCTGCATTCTTTGAGTCAGGATCATTCATTCATCATACATCTGCATTCTTTGAGTCAGGATCATTCATTCATCATACAGCTGCATTCTTTGAGTCAGGATCATTCATTTATCATACAGCTGCATTCTTTGAGTCAGGATCATTCTTTCATCATACAGCTACTTGTATTATGAATTTTCATTGTTAATTAGAACAGAAAGTACAAATTCGATCAGTATTTATTTCATTTAATTATGTAAACGTTCAACGTTGCTGCCCGACCACTGTGGTGTGAGGGTGTGCTGTCAGGCGCCTCTGGTGGCCAGGTTTGACATCTTCATTTTCTCTGCAATGGCCGAGCCATACAGAAGGAGAGTAAATACAGTGTGTATTGTGGTGCTCGCTGGAGCCATTTACCCTTCAAATGCAGACGATCTCTTACCTGCCATTCTACGTGATAAATATGGATTCGCTACTTCAGATATTTATGGAATATCACTTAATGGAGCAACAAGAGTGTTTGTGAAGTTCTCGTCGAGTGGTGTCTACGAAAGAGCTGTTGACGATTATCAAGACAAGAGGATGGTTGTGAGGGAAGGATTGGAGGTGCGGTTGAGGGACGTATCGGCGACATACAAGTGCATAAGTATTCGAAATATTCCATTTGAGGCTTATGAAGAAGATGTGAGGGATGTTTTCAAGGCCTATGGAGTGATTTATGCAGCAAATGTCGGTAGGTGGGAACAGGGTGCCTACGCAGGATTGCCAGAAGGATCATACAGTCTGAAGATGTCCTTGAGGATGCCTATACCATCATATGTATTGATGCCCCTCTTTCGTACACAAGTATATGTGACATATGCAGGGCAAGTGAGGACATGCCGGCTATGTGGACAGGCGGGGCATTTGGCGGTGGCTTGTGAGAGAAAAGGACAGTTACCCCAGCAACGACGTGGAGAGGAGGTTAGGGGGATTGGTGTGGATAGCCTTTTCAGTGACATGGAGAGGAATGTGTCTTCTCCAGTGCGTAAGGATGGAGGAGCACGTCGATGGAGCGATGAGATGGAGCAAGCGGAGGAGTTGGTGGTGACATTACCTCCTGAGACATGTCCAGAGGAGGAGAAGGATTCTACAGTCGCCGTCGGACAGGAGGATGGCAATGATTTGGTGGAATTGACAGATCCTATGTTGGAGGATCTAAGGAAATTGATTGATAGTCCACCTTCCGTGGGCGAGGAGTATGAGTTGCAGAATAACCCAGAAGTAATGGCAAGTCTGGGAGAAGAGCTGAGTGATGACGTGAGTAAGAGTGGTTGTGGTGAGAGTGGTAATGAGGTGAGAGTGTGTGTGGTTGAGGCGGAAGTTCATAAGGAGGACAATGTAGTCAGTGCAGTGTCTGAAGAGATCATGGAGGTGGCAGGAGAATCTTGTAAGAGATCTAGTGGTTCGGTGGAAGAAGATGTGTTGACGCCGGCTCAGAAGACAGGGAAGAAAGTGTTAGCAGAAAGGGATAGGGATGAGAGGGGGGGGAGTAAAGGAGAAGCGTGTAGACAAGGTGGGAGGAGGGCCCATGGGGGTTCTTCGTCAATGCAGGTGGAGCACGAGTAACGAAGCATGGGGGGAAACCACCTTTAAAGAATTTAAGTGTTTAAGTGTGAATGTTAATGGCCTCCGCGCGGAGGTCAAGAGGTTGTGGGTTGAGAGTATTTTGCGGAGAGAGGGTATTGATGTTTGTTTCCTCCAAGAACACAATTATAGGTGTGGTAGGGAATTGAGGTTAAAGGGATTTAATTTATATACAGGAAGTTTGGAACTTTTCAAGGAAGGGGTTTGGTAGGTATTAGGGAATCCTGTCCTTTTCATTTGAGGTCGTGGGAGGAGGTAGGAGGGGGGCAGATTGTAAGGGTAGATGGGGTTTGGGGTGACATCTCGGTTTGTTTTCTGGGTGTGTATATGCCAGCGGTTAATGTGCCTAGTACCAAGGGGGATTTCGTGAGGGATTATTTAGTTTATGCATTAAGGGGTCTTCCTGCGGTAATGGTGATAGCAGGAGACTGGAATTGTGTTATTAGGAGGAATGACGTAGAACCGAGAGGAGCAGGTTGTGTGCTAGCAGTGTTGAGGGACTTATTAGGGGCGGTTGGGGTTCGGGATGTAGTAGATGGTAGACAGGTTATGGTAGAACATACGTTTATTAGGAAAGGTTTATTAGGAAAGGGTGTATGTGTCTTCAAGTATAAATGTGGAAGAGGTGCGTAATATAGATGTTGGGTTTTCAGATCATAGGGGTGTGTTGTCTGTGTTGGGGTGGGTGGGTGCTGTTAAATATTATTCGGACTTGTGGAGGTTGAATGTTAGTTTGCTGAAGCGAGAGGGGGATCATGAGGGTTTCGAGGCTTAGTGGGAGGGGTTCTGGGGTGGGGGTAGGGGCATTTGTGACATTGGGAAGTGGTGGAATTTGATGGCAAAGGCGACAGTGAGAGGTTATTATAGGCGTGAGGGCGTTGAGGAGGCTAGGTATAGGTATGGGTTACACGGATATTTGGAAGTGGTGGAGGAGGAGGGTGTCATCAACAGGAAATAGCGTATCTTAAGGGTAGACTAAAGGATATTCAGAATGAAGTTTTTAGGGCGATAAGGGTTCGTAGTCAATTAGAAGAGGTGTTATGGGGGTGATAGGCCATCGAATACTGTTTTGAAGAGATTTAGGACACGTAGAACAGGCATGACAATAACGGCATTGAAGGTAGAGGAGGAGATTGGGGGGTTATCATAAAGGTCAGGTGTTAAGAACTACGGATGGGATGTGTGCTTATGCAAGGTATTGGTTTCAGAATAAGTTCATGGGTAGAGTGAGGGATGAGGTTTGTAGGGGGATTGTGCTAGAGAGCATTCAGGAGAGGTTAGGGGAGGAGGATAGGAAGGGGTTAGGTGGAAGAATAAAGATTGAAGAGGTATGGCAAGCAGTGCAAGGGTTACGTATGGGAAAGGCACCTGGGGTGGATGGGTTACCTGGGGATTTCTACGTATGTCATTGGGGTGTTTTGAAGGATGTTTTAGTAAAGGTGCTGAATCAAATGAAGGATAGGGGTACGATGGATGAGGTGCAGAGGACTGGGGTGGTGGTGTTAGTACCAAAAGGCAAGGACAGTGATGTTTTGAGAGGGTATAGGGCAATAACTTTGTTATGCTCTGATTACAAGATTTTTGCCAAGATATTAGCGAATAGGATGAAAAGGGTGTTGGAGAAGGTTTTAGAGGAAGGTCAGTTTGGTATACCAGGACGTAGCATTAGGACGGGGCATAGGAGAATTAAGACTTTCGTGGAACTGAAGGAAGGGGGAGGGGTTCTGGGGTTAGATTGGGAAACTGCGTACGATAGTGTAGACAGGGAGATGTTATATGAGATCTTAGGGAGGCAGGGGTTTGGCGGGGAAATTGTTAGGTGGGTAAGAACCTTGTATGATGGTGCCTTGGCGAGGTCCAGGTTAATGGCAGTTAGGGTTCAGGTGAGGTTTGAGAGGGTCTGAGGCAGGGTTGTCCCCTATCTCAGATCCTTTTTGGGTGTCTGCAGGACCCCTTTTATAGGTTGGTTCGTGAGGGGGTATGGGATGGGGATGAAAAGTGGGGTTGTGTAATGGGCATAGTAGGTTATGTTGATGACACTAAAATTATGGTGGGGAGTAGTGAGGGTTTAGGAAATGTTAATAAGATTATTGAGGTGTTTGGAGAGGCTACTGGGATGGGCATCAATAGAGCGAAATCTAGGTTGTTTAGGTAGGTTCGTGGATGGGTGGGCCGTTGGGGAGTAGGGGTGGGTGGATGTGTTGATAGCTTAAAAATATGTGGGGTCATTTTTAGTCATAGTAGTCAGTTGGCAAGGGAATTAAATTCGGAGTTAGTGGTGAACAAAGCGCTAGGTAGGTTAGGTGGTTTCAGTCCTGGATAGGTAACGTTGCTACAAAGAGCAGTGGTAGTGAATGCTCTAATTTATAGTAAACTGTGGTTTGTGGGAGGCACTGGTTGGCGCGAGAAGTAGTGACAGCGGGGGTGGCCGTGGGGGGTATGGGATTGATACCATTGGGGAGAAGGCTTCAAAGTATATATGTAAAACAGGAATTTATAGTGGGGGGATGGGGGCAGGTGAGTGGGGAGGGTTATGAGTGAGGTACGTAGGTGGTGGAAAGGTAGAGATTTATTGCATTGTGAGGATATTTTGAGATATCTTTCAGTTGTCAGGGTGCCAGGTAGGGTGAAGGTGAGTAAGTTGGATAGGATAGGGATAGGGATCAGGGATTTATCCAATGTATAATTGGAAATTGGTGTGGTATTGGATGAAGAGGCTTCGTATACCACCTAGGGTACGGGAAACAGGGTATAAGCTTTTATTAGGCATTTTGTCATCAAGGGCACAATTGTGGAGAATGGGCATAATAAGGAAGGGGATGTGCCTGAAATGCGGTGGGCTTGAAACTGCGTATCAACCCTTAGGGCGTTAAGTATGGATGTTGAGGCGTGTCCTGAGGATGTAAGCAGGGCGGTGGCATATTTAGTGGTGGAGTACATTTACATCTCGTGGTGCATGAGAGAGGAGCAGGGTACTGTCCGTATTAGAGCTATGGTGGCAGGATTCTATAGGACGAGATGTCGTAATCAAGAGGTGTATGCAGGAAGGTGGTGTAAGGCGTTTTCCTTGGGTTATAGGAACCTCACTGTTGCGTTATTGTTGGGGAGGGGGGGGTTGAGGGAATAACATGAGAGTGTGTGTGGTATGGTTTTATTAGGGTAGCAGGGGTGTAAGGGGAAATGAGGATGGTTTGTTGTTGATGCTTCAGGTTTCGGGTGCTCTGCTTTCAATAATAATAATAATAATAAAAAAAAAAAAAAATTATGTTTTTGTTAATCAGTAGTTAGTGCAGTTGGCGCAAAAGGGTCATCATAATCTCTTGGGGTTTGTGAGTCAACGCAAACCTTTGTTGACTATATTAAAGAATATATATATATATATATATATATATATATATATATATATATATATATATATATATATATATATATATATATATATATATATATATTGGAAGATCTCTATTAGAGATGCCGCCTGTGTGAGTGAGATCTGTGTGTTGGTGTATGGACATTGTGTCACGTACGGCAGGTGTTTGGATGTATGTTGGGTGCGTGTGTGTGGGTGGAGAAAATATTATTTTCCTTTGTGTTAACTTTTTCAGCTACCACCGGGGTAATTATTGTGTTTTGTCTGTGTCATACACAGGGAATGTCATATGGTTCAAGCATGACATGGTGGTGGTAAATCTTGAAATGTATGGGTATGGGGAGGTTTTATTTGATGTGCACCAGGTTCTAGGAGCACTGTTGTGGTATACAGCAGTAGGTTAGGTAAGGCTCCAGACTTTTGAAGAGTTAGCTTTTTGATCTTAAGTGATCGTTGAATGTAATATAGTGGTGTCTTACATTGTAATGACACTTAATTTTGATTAATATGAGTAATGTGTGTGTAGGGTGTTGGGATTTTGTTCGAGGTGTTGTTAGGTCAAAGACAAAATTTGTTTTGTATATAATATAGATGAGGTTTTACAGTTGTATTGAGATGTTTTTAAAAAAGGGGGAGTTAGGATAGTACACAATTTCAAGTTTAATAAGATGTTGTTTGTGACTTGTATTATGACTTTACGTCTGACGAAGGGTATTTCCTTAAAAAGGAAAAAAAAAAAAAAAGGAATGGAAGGGGGTTTACAAGTGTACATGGTAGAGCTGTAATGGTTTCATGTTATTTGGTGTATTACAGTGATACCAGGTCTTCGGACTGTTTGGGTAAGACTTTTGCAGAGACAGTATTGTTCATGTGTGTTTATGGAATGTAATATGATTTTTAATTTTTATTAAGGCAGTTGTGGTGTTTAATTTTTTGTAACATGTGTGAGCAGGGAGATGGGTATTGAGGTGTAGTTAGGTAAAGGCAGTTTTTGTTTTGTGTATAGTTTTGCTGCAGTTTGTAGTTGTATTCTGATATTTTCCAGTAAAGATAAGACAACCTAGTAAATAGGTTAATACGAAGGAAATTGATTATATTTGTGTTTCGTTTTCTGGTAGGGTGAGGAGCTTATGTATATGTTTCAATATGCGATTTTGTCATGACATGTATTGTATGTACTGTTTTAAATAAAATAAAAAAAAAATTGTAATCTCTATATAATTGGAGATCCAGTTCTTTAATTAAAGCTCCAGTATTTAAAACTATTGTAGCTACTGAGCTCAGTGGAATATTTGAAGATATCCTCATCGCCTCACCGAAGCTTCCCAGCTCAGACTGACACTCTACTTCCTCACTTAAAGACCCATCCTATGTGACGCACCATGATTATTATGTTAATGAGGAAGAACTTAACACATAAGGGTCATACAGCACCTAGGGGACTAAGAATTGAAGGTAAGCAAACTTGGTCCAAAGAAAGGAAAGTAGCTCCAATTCCTTGGACCAGGAGCCATTCACCAGCATCAAGGCACCTCTGGGAGTATCAGTTGCTGTGACCTTGTAGTACTCCACACAGACCATCCTCGTCACACATTGTCTTCTAGCACATTGTGATCCTTTTTAACGAGGTTAAGTTAAATGGTTTAAGTTACTTTGGGAACAAAATTACGATTTTGGCACTACAGTGCCAGATGCTTCACCCAGTGCCATCGGCTATCACTACAGAGAATTGACAAAAACGTATATGATATAGCTGCAGTAGTAACACCGCTTCACTTCCCGTCTCTCATACATAAATTAATTATCCTGACACATCATTCGCTGCTCAGCCTTGGCTGTGGCAGGTGCTCCTGACTGCTCACTTGTTGTGCTAAGGCAGTTGGTGTATTCATAGCAAGATGACAACACAGTTTCGGAGAAGAGTGAATACTGTCTGCGTGGAACTCATAAATGGAGCCATTTATCCATCGAATGCTAATGTATTGCTGCCGGCTATCATTCGAGACAAATATGGCATACCAAATGATGATATTTACGGCATTGCGCTCAATGGCAGTGCAAGAATATTCATCAAATTGACGACTACCCAAGTTTATGAAGCACTCGTTGATAAGTTCGAGGACAAGTGTTTGCAAGTAAATGCTACAGTGGAAGTGAAGTTAAAAGATGTTTCCAAACAATACAAATGGATAAAGGTCAGAAATTTACCATTTGAAGTGCAGGAAATTGATGTAAAGAATGCTTTCAAGCAATATGGAGAAATACATGCGGCTGTAATGGGTCGTTGGACTGATGGTTTATATGAAGGTGTTCCTGAGGGATCATATAACCTTAAAATGTCATTACGAAGAGCAATACCTTCATATGTAGTGTTACTAGAATTCAGAACACAAGTATATATAACATATGCTGGTCAACAACGAACATGTCGTATTGTGACTCGTATGAGCATATGGCTGCTGCATGTAATAAACGACAAGGACGGCGTCTAGATGAGGAGCGTACGAGTAAGGACGGACATGAAGAATTGCATGAATCTCAGGACGGTGTGGGCGTGGTCGCAACTGCAAGATGGAGTGATATAGTAACACAGTCTATGGAAACGTGTAAAACGCTTCCGGTGAACACACAGGCTGCAATGGGAACAATTGCAGAGGAAGCAGAACTAGATTTGGGTATGAGTGAGGTGATTCCTGAGTTCGTGAGTGGATTATTGGATAGTTCGCAAGGGACAAATGAGATTTGCTCTGTGGAAAAAGCTGAAGAGATTTTGAGTGTAGTGGGGGAAATGGGAGATAATAGTCCTGATGATGGAGGATTGGAAGTGCACGATGTGCGGACAAAGTAGTTTGGTAATGGAAGGAAAAAGAGTTAGTAAATCCAAAGGAAAACCACCTCTAATGTTTTCAGGAGCATCACGTTAAATGTTAATGGAGCTATGGCGGAGGTAAGAAGGAAGTGGATAGAGGTGTGCATGAAAAGATACGCAGTGGATGTGGCCTTTATACAAGAGCATAATTGTCGATGTGGTAGAAATTTGACTGTGCTGGATTATAGAGTGTATGTTGGTAGTTCTGGGTCTTTCAAGGGTGGAGTGGCGGTTTTAGTGAAGGAGAATAGCCCTTTCCAGTTGTTGAAGTGGGAAGAGGGTAGGGGGAGGGTAGTGAAGTAGACGGGTATGGGGCGGTGTTCGTGTTGCTTTCATTGGCGTTTATTTACCAGCTACTAGCGTTAGAAGTGTAAAGGAAGAGTTTGTGAGGGAACAATTAATTTATTTTTTGAGAGGATTGCCAGAGGTGGTAGTATTGGGGGGTGATTGGAACTGTATCATACGAGAAAAGGATGTAGAACCAAGGGGGTGGATGTGTGTTGCGTGTTTTGCGTGATGTTTTGGGTAGTGTAAGTTTAGTGGATGTAGTTGCAGGGGGTGATAATGTAGAATTTACCTTTATAAGGAGGGGATATGCTGCGAGGTTAGATAGAATATATGTTTCTAGGATGGTTAATGTTGGTACGGTTACGAGTGTGGATGTTGGATTTTCAGACCATAGAGGGGTGATAGTTGACTTGGAATGGTCAGGAATGGTCAGGTGGGTGGCTGGCGATTGGAAATTGAATGTGCAATTATTGGAAGGTGAGGAAGCAGTGATGGGTTTCGGTGAATGGTGGAAGTGTGTGTGGGCAAATGGGAGGTTAGAGAAGGATATTATTGCATGGTGGGTGAATGTAGCGAAGCCAGCTATTCAGAAATATTATAGGATGAAAGGTAGAGAAGAGGCGCAATGGAAGTATGGGTTCCAGAAGTATTTGGAAGGACAATTGGCTGAGTGTTGTTATGGAAGAACGGATAGGCAAGTAGTGGAAATTAGAAATATCAAAGATAAATTGCAGATGATTCATAATGAACGTTTTGATGCGATTCGTGTGCGTGGGGTCATAGAGGTGTTGTGGGGGGATAAGCCCTCTATGTGTGTATTGCGAAAATATAGGAAAAGTAGACAAAACATGTTGATAAATAAATTGGAGGTGCATGAGACAATGGGCGTGTATCAGAAGGGGCACGTTATGCGTACGACTGACGCCATGAATTTATATGCGAGTGCATGGTACGGGGAATATTTTAGGAAAGATCTGAGTGGAACTAGGATGAGTGTTAAAACTGCGAGTGAACAGATTTTGAGTAGTGTAGAAACAATATTGAATAAAGAGGATAGGATGGAGATGGAAGGTGTTATAAGTGAGGATGAGGTGTGGGTTGCTCTGAATAACATGAGTCTGCGTAAGTCACCTGGGGTGGATGGCTTGCCGAGTGACTTTTATGTTGCAAATTGGGATGCGTTAAAGGAATGTGTAGTGAGGTTGTTGAATGAGATGAAAGAGACTGAATGCATAGGAGAGTCGCAAAGAACGGGAGTGGTAGTGTTGATACGAAAATCTGGTCTTGATGATACTATTAGGAATTATAGAGCATTGTCGATGATGTGTGCGGATTATAAATTGTTTGCTAAGGTATTGGGGAATAGGATAAAAAGTGTGTTAGAGAGGGTGATAGAGAAAGGACAATATGGTATTCCGGGGAGAAGTGTTACAAAAGGTTTGATGAGTATTCAAAAATTTATTGATGAATGCGAGGCGGGGGGGGTGTTTTGGCTGTAGATTGGAAGGCGGCGTATGATAGTGTAGATCGGGAAATGTTATGGAAAATTATGAGGAAGCAAGGTTTTGGGGATGAAATAGTAAAATGGGCGGAATCATTGTATAGAGATGCTAGAGTGAGAGTGCAAATAAATGGAATGATTAGTAGAGCTGTAGGCATGGGAAAGGGACTGCGACACGGGTGCCCCTTGTCGCAAATTCTTTTTGCTTGTCTACAGAATCCGTTGTATTGTTTAGTTAGACATGGTGTGAAGCACCTTAAGGAAGGTATGGATGGTGAAGCTGGGATAGTTGGATATGTAGATGATACAACTGTTTTGGTTACGAATGAGGAAGCGTTAACACGAGTGAATGAGTGTTTGGGAATATTTGGCATGGCGACAGGTTTAAGCATTAATAAGGATAAATCAAAATTGCTTGAGATTGGAACGTGGGGAGGTGGAGGTATAGGGGGGTATAGGTGTGGTTGGAAAGTAGTTGATAGTTTAAAGGTTTGTGGAATTGTGTTTAAAGATAATTTTGGAGAAGCAAGACTAGTTAATGCAAGGAATGTTTTAAAAGGTACTTTAAGTAGAATGAGTGGATGGAGTAGGGGTGATGGGACCATACATCAGAGAGTAATAGCGGTGAACACGCTATTATATAGTAAAATATGGTATGTGGCTGAGATTTACCCAATTTTAAGGGCGGATGTTGTGGCATTTGCGAGGAAGGCTATGAGATTTGTCTGAGGATATGGGAGACATTGGCTGAGTAAGGAATTGGTGATGAAAAAGGTGTGTAATGGGGGATTGGGGTTAATCAACTTAGAGGTGAGACTTATGAGTAAGTATGTCAAAAGTTGTTTTTTGGCAACGGGGGGGGAGGGGCAGACGGGTTGGTGATGTCATGAGACATTTACGTGCATGGTGGAGTGGTAAGGATTTGGTACATTGTGAAGATATGTTGAGAATTCTTATGTGCGCCAGAAATCCGAGGAATATTCTAGTCCGACGTTTGGAAAAAGCAGGGAAGGTTAGGGAAGTAGTCGAGGGAATCGCTACTTTCCCAGTGTATGATTGGAAAAGTATCTGGGGTGGGTTAAAAGATCTGAAGATAAAGCCAAGGGTGAGAGAAGTTATGTATCGTTTTTTGCATGGGGTTTTGGCCTCTAAGGCGGTATTATATAAAATGGGATTAACTGGGGATGCTTGTTGTGGAATGTGTGGGGAAGAAGATACTGTTTATCATGGGGTTTATTTTTGTGAGCAATTGGGAATTATTAGGGAATGGATGAAACATTTACTTAGAATGATGGGAGAGGGAGGGATACACCCTTTGAGGTTTATAGGTATGGATATAGGTGGAGTGCAGAAGGAAGTTAGGAGGGCTTTATTGTATTTGGCGGTAGATTTTGTATATGTATCGTGGGGAATGAGGGGGATGTCAGGAAGGAAGAGACTGAATGCTATTGCGGCGAATATGTACAGAACTAAGTGTAGGAATAGGTTGTTATATGGCATGGCGTGGGGTAGGTGTTTTCCTGGTAGTTACAGGGATTTTACAGTTAGGCAGCTGGTGGACTTAAGTTGATGTGTGTAGATGCAACGGGGCTGTTCTCCTTCGAGTTGAGAGTTGTGTGTTGGGATGTTAGAGGGAATGCTTGAGGTTTGGATGGCTGTCAGTTTTCGAGGGAAAGGGGTGACGGGTGACAATTATAGACATGTTTTACGACTATTAAAGACTAATTAAAGTTTTCCATGAATGATGATTGCTTGGAAGTGGTGATAATTTGACGGGTTTTGGGACTTAAGTGGGATATGTTAGAGGTGGTTATCCCAGAGGATATGTTCCAGTTTTTGTTTAATATTTTTTTTATTATTAAATTATGAGAATTGTTTTGGGTATAGGTATTACTTTGGATGGTGCAGTATAATAGTTGGCCTTTTGTAAGGCAATTGATCAAATAGCATTTGGTAGTAACTTTATTATTAGTATCTTTTGTCATATGTATATGATATATAACATATATGTTATGGTTTTTGAAGTGTGAAATGTTAACTTAAAATTTTTGTTTATACTTTGACGGTATACCCGGGTATAGGGTATGGTTTTTGGAGTAGTAGCCATATTATGTGTGATAGGTATTCATAATGATGTAGTATAATGTATGATGTCAGGCAATGGATCTTATGTATGCAGAAGAGTTGTCCTATGGTAGGATTTCAGATATGGTGATGTCGTTTAATGTTTTCACAGTATACAATTATTGACACTGGTTGTACTCTAAATTTCGGAAGTACTATCTTCTTGTTTTAGTTGATAATATTATAAACATGAAAGCATGGTATTATACTTTGATGTTTGGTTCTTTATTTTATAAGGTATGTTTGCATACTTTTGGGTATTATTGTAAATGTGGAGGAGTTTATATTATCATTTAGACTTTTGCACTCATTACAATACTTGATTCAGATGGAGGAGTGTTTGTCAACATTTATTTTGTATCTGTTCATTGGTATTTCCGTTATTGTTTATATTGTTCATTATGTCAAAATAATTTATTTTTTGTCAATGTATGGTTTGACGTGTGTTTATTGTTATGCAATTGAATATAATAGTTATTTTGTTAATGTGTAATGTACTTTTGTACTTAGTGTTGTATTTTGAATACCTTAATACCTAAGTATTCTATGGACATGGGGTAGGAGACCAAGTCCATAGGTTTTTGAGTGGAGAATGGCATGGTAGAAATAAGGATATGATTAATACATAATTTTGGATATGTAATTTTGTAATTAATGTGGAGAGTTATTTAACAATTGATATGTATTAATTCATGGATTTGATCCTTGTTTTTTGTGCGCATATTAACATTATATCATTTATTGTTTGTGAGGGTGTTAGTTAGAATATACGAAGGGTTATGTAGGGTGGGTTGTTGTAGGAGATTATGGTGGTACCATCCTTGGATTGTCATCAGATATAGGTAGTTTACCTATATATTGTGTAGAGTAACTTTATTTGTAATTGTACTTCATTTGTGGTTCCACTACTGTGTAATATTGCATATTGTTATAATATGCATATTGGCAAGATGGACTGGTTTTACTTCTTACAAAATTGTAATATTGTTTACGTGTAGGGAAGTGTTTCTAATTAATGTACATAAAGATGTCATTAATGTACGTAATGATGTCTTTTGACATATGTAATTGTATATAATATGTTTTTATAAAAAAATATAAAAAAAAAAAATTATCCTGAGAATAAAAAGATTCACTCAGGTAAGAGTGACCGACAGAATCACACGTTTGGTAATTTTCGTTTTTTTTATAAAGATTTGTCTTTCATTTCGTAGGTAATAATTTATTAAACATGACGCTTCTCTGGATATTTTTGGAAGCTTTCAATTGTACATAGATGGAATAATGTGTTCTGCCATTAACAACTAAAGTCATGAGACATGTATTGGCTTTACCTATTTTGGAATTTTGTGTTAAAGGTACATCTCTCCCATGACCTCAACCCTCTACCTGAGCCTTCTACTTCAATCTCATCCCAAGCTAGAAGCCTAATAGCTCAATCTCATCCCAAGCTAGAAGCCTAGTAGCAAGTAGTATTTTGCTTTCGTAGTGAGTGACTTCTGTGTGCAGATTTGACATCAGTCCCTCTAAGATTTTCCAAGTGAAGATTATGTATCTCTCTCCTGATTTCCAGGCCTCGGTCAGATGACCAAAAGCTCCAACGGCGGGTCGTCATCTGACTAAGACCCGCGTCAGGAAACACTTGTCCTGTTTCCTGACGAACCTTACCTAATCTAACCTACAATGTATAAAATGATTAAATGACACATGGCAAATAAAATAAAAGATCATACTGAGGCTTTATTAATATTCAAAGGTTTATTTTTTCGTTTTACTGTTCTTATTTGGCATGCAGTTGATCTGCCCTTCTTGTAACATTCAAAAATCTTTACGCTAATGTTTCATATATTTTAAAAAATATTAGAGAATATTTAATCTTCCTTTAATACAAGTAAGTTTGTCGTATTTTTCATTTGCTCAGCTGGTAAGAAGTTAGATCTATTTACAAGAATTTCTAAGCAACATCATACATGGATAGACGACTGTGTATGTTAACAGGTAGTGAGAAAGACATAGTGTTTGCAGACAAATCTTTATTACGACGGTTCGTCCAGGACGAAGCTTCAATAAAGTCGATAAAGTTCAGTTCTCAAAGAAAAATCGTGACACAGATTTGCCTGCAAACATATCGTCTTTCACATTACCAGATCCTACATGCTGAGCCATACTTTAGACGATCTAATGACACACTTAAAGACTTTCGAATGAGGACTGCTGTAATTATAAAGGAATTTATTCATCTTGACACCTGGTCTATACTATCTCTTGACACCTGGTCTATACTATCTCTTGAACCCGGTCTATACTACCCACCAGGTAACAGACATCTCTTGATGCAGGAATGGTTTGAGTGAATTACCACAGATGTGGAAAATGTTCATTTAAAAGTATTGGTCAGGATTATTTAATTGAAGAAAAGTTTTACTTCCACGTGGAAGAAACGTGTTTTCTCATCGTAATGTCTAACTACTGTAATGCCAGTGTAACCTATAATGCCAATAAGTTCTATGCTTTCACGGTGACGATAGCTTGTCTGGTGACCTGTACTTGTCATGTGACCTGTACATGCCAGTGGTGACCTATACTTGCCAATGGTGACCTATGCTTGTCAGTGGTGACCTATACTTGTCAGTGGTGACCTGTACTTGTCAGTGGTGACCTGTACTTGTCAGTGGTGACCTTTACTTGTCAGTGGTGACCTGTACTTGTCAGTGGTGACCTGTACTTGTCAGTGGTGACCTGTACTTGTCAGTGGTGACCTGTACTTGTCAGTGGTGACCTGTACTTGTCAGTGGTGACCTGTACTTGTCAGTGGTGACATGTACTTGTCAGTGGTGACCTGTACTTGTCAGTGGTGACATGTACTTGTCAGTGGTGACCTGTACTTGTCAGTGGTGACCTATACTTTGCTCAGTGGTGACCTGTACATTGCTCAGTGGTGACCTATACTTTGCTCAGTGGTGACCTGTACTTTGATCAGTGGTGACCTGTACTTTGTCAGTGGTGACCTGTACATTGTCAGTGGTAACGTGTACTTTGCTTTGTCAAGACGTGACTAGTGTGCTCTCCGTACTTAGCTACCTGAGACTGTGATGATGGTTTCCCTCGACTACGAGCAGCTATATCTTCAACTTAAAGCAGAATTAATGGAAGCAAGAAGAGAAATTCAACGACTAAAGGATATGTACAAGTATTATCAACGAAACAACATCATCGATGATCGGATCAAAGATGGATGCTAGTTGGAACTGAAGGGATGAAGCTGAAGAAGGTCCAGGAAGACTGCTGTGGAAACCATCAACTCCTTTTCCATGTTAGCAGACAAATGTGAATCGACCATCCAAGACCTTCCAACGAAGACAGTTCCAATAATGAACACTGTTAACGACCCAGCGAAGCATGCCAGTGAAGACATCCCCGTAAAGGCCATCTCTACAAAGACCGTCGAGAACGTCATGCACACCGCCAGTCAAGGTAAGAACATCGTTTTAGTTGGGGACAGTCAGGTCAAGTTCATAGATAGGGCCTTTTGTCTTACAGGTAGGAAGAGGAGACAGAGGGTGTGTTTTTCAGGGCTGGGATGGAGGATATTGTTAACCGTCTGGACGACATCATGAGAGGTAATGGGAGCAATCCTACGTCTGCCAACGATGTTGGCAGACGTAAGAATAAGGACCTGATTAGCAGGTAAAGGACAGCAATGGAGATAATTAGGATGAAGGGTAGGATTGTTGTTGTAGATTCGCCGGTACATTTGCAGGTCCGGGTCTTTTCCAGGTGGTGACCCGGCCTTGGCTCCCAGTCACGGTAGTGTCTTGAAGGGGCATGCCAGCTGCACAGCAGCTTGGTAGTTGGCGGTAGCGTTCTTGATATTTTTAAATTTCGTTCTTGATACTTGGATGACTCTGCGATGTCCTCGAACATTTCTTCAGTGCAGCATAAATGTTGAGGCTCGCCAGTGAACTTGACAGTTATATTACGGAGTCGTGTGAAGTTCTTTGCAATGTATAGCTTCACTGAAGCCAGTGGAAGATAAGATTTCGTTCGGATTTTTAACCCCGGAGGGTTAGCCACTCAGGATAACCCAAGAAAAGCAATGCGTCATCGAGGACTGTCTGTCTGATTTCCATTGGGGTCCTCAATCTTATCCCCCAGGATGTGACCCACACCAGTCAACTAACACCCAGGTACCTATTTGCTGCTACGTGAACAGGGCAACAGGTGTAAGGAAACGCGTCAAAATGTTTTCACCCCACCAGGAATCGAACCCGAGCCCTCCGCGTGTGAAGCGAGAGCTTTGCCAGCCAGACCACGGGGCCACCAAGCATCTCATTGGTGGGATTCAGATGCCGCTCGTCACCAGTAAGAGATGGTGGTGGAGCTGCTTGAGAGAGACTTGTAGGAACTGAGAAGTTGACAATGTTTGTGGTGGTCTTGGATATGTCTGAAGAAGGTGGAGACTGGGAATGTAAAATTTTGCATGCTGTTTAGCCGGAAGAGTTCATTGATGGTGGTGTTGAAAGAACCAGGTATGGCCATATTGTGCATGTGGGCATACATCATGCAGCAGAGGATTCTTGTAGAGTCATCGGCAGGTATTGGAGGTAATGTGTTGCTGGTGGAGGATGAAGTCTGGGTGGCATTTCTCTTCTTGTTAGGCATTTGGCAGCAAGAGTGTGGTGTTCATTCTTGCAGTTTAAGCATCTTGGTGGAGCGGTGGTGGAACAAGCCTTGAAGTCATGTCCTTCACTGCCGCAGGTCGAGCAGCATTTTTTGTTCTTGAGAGGACAATCCTGAGTGGAATGCGAGTAAGAGTAGCAGCAGTAACATTGCATGATGTGGTGGAATCTCCCGGCCTCAATGTATTTTAGGTTGATGTGGAAGTAATGGATTGTCATGCCCTCGGCGAGAGCTTGGGCAGCCATGTTGACATTAGTGAAGGTGACATTTAGCATTGAAGAAGTGCTGGGTATTTTGATGTGCTCCACAGAGGCTCTAGGGTTCTGGTCTTCACTTGATGTCTTCATTTCTTCTATAGGCTGGGTTGTGATAAGTTTGTCCAGCCGTTTGAGGAACACCGTTCACTTGGCCCTCAAAGCTGGGGAAGACATGACTTAAAACCCTTGGTCATGCAGAGTGGTTGTAGCGTTGGTGGTGATTAACTTTTCAGCTTCAATGTCGTCAGTACAGACGACAATGAAAACCGATTGGAGTCAGAAAATCGCATTAAATTTGACTTGCAACCTGCCGCGAACGACAGATGCAAGTGCCAGTTTGGCCGAGTCATTTATTGTCCCACTTCTTGGTTTGATCTTCACACGATTTGAGAAATGCATCGTGGACGAGCATGGAGGACGGCGAATGCGTAGATAAAAGTTCCCTCTCCAATGGGGATGGCAGGGATATGATGTGTTAGAAGGGTGGGAGACATGTGGCATTTTGCCGAGGAGAGGAGATGGAAATGAATGGCTGTCCAGGGCAAGTGGTGTCAATTGCTGGCATAACAAACATTGTATGGAAAATGCAGTGACATTCATAGACAATTGGGACCTACCTCCTTTATGGCAGAAATTACATGTATGCCAGGATGGGGTTCACTTATCGGGGTCCGGTGTGGGGACACTGGCCAATGCAGTGGAAGGAGCTGTTAGATCATTAAACTAGGCATAGTTAGTGGTATGGGTTTTTGTGGGAAAGCAATGAGGTCTCAGTGTAGCGATAGTGTGAGTTTTAGGGAAACCAGTAATAGGCAGAATGAGGTAGTTTGTGGTGAATATTAAAGAGCCAGTGACACTAAGTGACAAGGACACTAATAGGGATAGTGGAAAAACAGAAATGAGCAGGAAGGGAAAATTGAAGAGAGGATTTCTGAATTTATATTATACTAATAGGCGTAGTGCTAGAAATAAGATGGACGAGTTGAGATTAGTTGCAAGTGTGGGTAACATTGAGGTATTTGCAATAACTGAGACGTGGTTTAATATGAAAAATCGAGACATGCTGAATGTCACATTCAGGGTTTAAATTAAATTGTTCCACGTAGATAGAAACATCGGAAATGGGGGTGGGGTGGCACTGTATGTCCGAGATCGCTTGAATTGTTGCATAAAAATGGGTATTAAATCTGAAATAACACATACTGAGTCTGTCTGGGTAGAATTTTCAGAGGAGTACGACAAATTTATTTTAGGCGTGATATACCGTCACCCAAACTTGGATAAAGACCAAAGGAAGACTACAATGGGCGGAAATTGTTAGGGCAACAAGGAACGATACCGTAGTAATTCTAGGGAACTTCAACTTTAATCAGATTGATTGGAATTTCTTGACTGGGAATTTAGAGTCTAACGATAGTTCAGGATTGTTTTTTAAAGCAGTTTTTTACAGAACCTACAAAGGGAAATAACCTACTTGACTTCGTTGTGGCAAACAAGGAAACCCTTGTTAATAATATAGAAATTACAGAGGAACTTGCCGCAAGCGACCACAGATCAATTACCTTCAGCACTGAATGGAAGAATGATAGTAGGGATAACTCAGTAACGGTCCCAGATTTTCACTTTAGCAGATTACAATGGGCTTAGAGAACACCTATCATCTGTGGACTGAAGTAACGACAGCTTTCTAAACACTATGTATGCCCAAAGAACATTTATTTCGTATAAAGAAATTTGATCGAGTAGAAATGACTCGAAATGGATGAATAATAGGCTAAAACATCTTTTAGGGCAGAAGAAAGGAATTTATGGACGTATCAAACGAGGTGAGGGTAATTTTATGAATCAACATATATTCACATTAAGAAGGAGGTTAAAAAGGGGAAGAAAAGCTAAACGGGACTTCATAATTAAAGTTGCTTGGGATTTTAAAACTAACCCAAAAAGGTTTTTTTCAAAGTGTTTAGAACAAAAGTTAGAGATAAGATAGGTCCCCTTAAAAGATAACTGAGCATCTTACTGACAGGGAGAATGAAATGTCCCCGATTTTTTTTAATTATTTTCTCTGTTTTCACACAGGAAGACACTAACAATATCAAATAATTAACTTTTATAGTGGACCTGAAGAAGATAAATTATATAATATCACAGTAACTTGGAATATGGTAATCAAACAAGTAGGCCTAACTAAAACAAAATAAATCCCCGGGCCCTGATGAACTTTTTTTTCAAAGGGTTCTTAAGGAGTGCAAAATGGAACTGTGTGAACCATTAACAATCATTTTTAACATCTCTTGAAACTGGTGTAGTTTCTGATGTGTGGAAGATGGCTAATGTAATTCCTATTTTTGTATCAGGGGACAAGTCGTTACCATCAAATTACCATCAAGAAGCCATCTTGATAAGCATAATTTGGTTAATGATATTGATAAAAAGTGGCAGCTCGCGGCACTGGGAGGGGTGTAAATGCTGTCATGGATTGAGTCATGGCTCACCAACAGGAAGCAGAGAGTGTGCATAAATGGGGTAAAATCGAAATGGGGATCTGTCACAAGGCCCATTGTTGTTTATAATATATATCA
>WNWK01028278.1:20000-25537 GCA_009830355.1 Cherax destructor | reverse complement strand
TTGCAGATCATTTTTTGGGAATACCCCGTGTTCATATAAACCCTTATGAAAAAATTCCCTTAGGGCACAAAAAGGGGCCCCAGAATCGGGAATTCATTACCAGAAATATTAAGATAATTTTGTTCAAAAAAATTTAAGACCCCAAACTAAAAACCCAACCTATCCCCCAAAACTAAAATCATACCTATAAACTACTTTGAAAATGCTCATTGTTACTTTCCATACGAAAATTCCACTTTTAATAATATGTTACTATTATGTTACCCCTACTCATATTATAATTTAAATTTCAAAATGCTCAATGTTATTTTCCAAGAAAACCCTACCCATATTATCATTAAAATTTAACCCCTTGTAAAACCCAATATCAATATCATTATATAAAAATTTAAAAAAAATTTACCATTTGAAATTTTGAAAAAAATTTTAACTAGAAAAAACCTAAAAAATTTTTTCTAATTTTGGAATATTTTTAATGACTAGAAAAAGCTCCCCAAAACCCATGGCATGTCAGGGCTTTTGCACTCAATTTTACATTGTAATTCCCGATACCCATGAAATTTCGCAATGAAATAAAATTTGTTTGTTTGTTTTTGTTTGTAAACGGGTTTGGGAGGGCTCTACCTGGTTGAGCTTGTTTTGGGAGAGCTTGAACTTTGAAGGCCTGGGAGTTATAAGAGAGAATGTCATAACATAACGGAGCCAGGTGAAAAGAGGGAATAAAGGGAAAATCCCCTCAGTTCAAAATGTTCCATAAAACAGGGTCCCCTTTTTTTCCAAAAATCGCCCCGGGAATGCTGCCCAAGACTACCAACGAATTTACTTTTTTAAGAAATAATGTAGAGGTTATTTTATTTAGACCCCCAAAAAAAAACATTTTGGAACAGATTTACGAAAATACACCCCACATAAATTTTCGATTTTGGGGATGCACAAAACCGATGGACCACTGTATGGGTTTCTATGGGGGCCAATGGGAGATCCCAGGGGTAGTCCAAAAGTTTGCTGAAAGAGTTGATTTTCAAAAAAGAAAAAATGTAAGGGCCCCACATGTTCAACAAGGCCCATGAAAACGCTGGCTGGAAGAGGAAGATCAAGCGAGTCAGACGCTTCAACGTTCAAGCTCTCCAACACGAACTCAACCAGGTTGAGCCATCAATCCAGTTTACACTAGAAAAAGAAGTCGACAACACTCTTCCTTTCCTTGATGTTCTTCTCTGCAAAGCTGACCATGAACTTCGTTTTAAAGTCTATCGAAAACCTACCAATCAACACGATCTTCTCCACTTCCTCTCACCACGACACCAAAATTAAACGTGGTGTAATTATAGGCTTTTTCCTGCGCGCACTCAGAATCTGCAGCAGTGAGTTCCTTGAAGAAGAATGCTCCCTCATTGAACAAGTTTTTCCAAACTTCACTATCCTCGTCACTTCATTAGAGACTGCAGACGACGGGCATTAAACATCTTCAACACACCCAGAGAAGACACTGCTGAGAAGAGATACATAGTCCTTCCCACCAACTCCATTTCCAAACAAGTTTCCAACATTTTTCTAAGACCTCATTCCAGTATCCACCTCCACATCCACCACCATTAAGGACATTACCAGTAACAGACAGGAAAAGCTTCAATCCACGGCAGGGGTATACACAATCCCTTGTAATGGCTGCAGCAAATTATACGTTGGCGAAACATCCAGAGACCTACAAACACGCATTTCAGAACACCAGTACGCAGGCAGATCTGACGACTCAAGAAATGCCTGTGTTCAACACCGAAATTTACACAACCATTTAATCAACTACAGAAACGCAAGACTCATCGCCAGAGAAGACAACACGCAATACCGAAGAATCCTAGAATCATCACTCATCTGTATATCCAACAACTTCAACCAGAACAACGGCTTCTACAACATAGCTGAACCTATTGCCAAGAAACTTCTTCAACGCTATCCCACCTAGAACTCAAGAATGGTACACTGCAGGTCCTTTAAGTCACACTATGTTTTCAACTATCACACTACTTTTAAGACTCACATGCAGCTTTCTCCACCTGACCCAGCATTCTCCACCTGACTGTACCCTATATATATCTCCATGTTGCTCATTTTCCAGGTAGATCTGTCTGTGACTCGATAAAGCCCACTGCGTGGGCGAAACGTTGTCAATAAAGGATCACATTATACTGCTTATGTGTTTATTTTTCCTTCTTGTCATGTTTCCTGTTATAGTTCCTTGATAATGTGAGTAGTCACGAAAGCGCTTGGAATTCTTCTATTTTTTCATAGTGGTTTTCTTGCATATTTTGATATCACCTGTTTACTGTGATCTTTTTATATATATATATATATATATATCGTAGTGAACTGAAAGTTGGAAGTCTCATCTCAGTGAAACTCATATACTACTGATGTCTTCATCTCAGCCCTATTTAATATATATATATGTCGTGCCGATTAGGTAAAACTGGTCAATCAGCAAGAACTCATCTAAAATTTAGTCCTTTCTAAAATTTTCTCTTATACGTTTAAAGATATATTTTTTTCATTTATGTTAATGTAAAAATTTATAATTTTGTACCAAGAGAAACTTTGAAAACCTACCTAACCTTATTACAACAAGCGCAATTTAATTTAGCCTAACCCAACTAAATATATTTTAGATACGTTAACATTAATTTAATAATAAACAAACACATTGAAATATATTTTTTTCGTTATGTTCAGAATGATTTTGGCGAAATTATTGCATACACAAATTTTCACTTGTCTTATATGGCAAGGTGAGCGTTGCTATTTAAGCCAAAATCGCAAGTTTTACCTAATCGGCACGACATATATATATATATAATATATATATATATATATGTCGTGCCGATTAGGTAAAACTGGTCAATTAGCAAGAACTCATCTAAAATTAAGTCCTTTCTAAAATTTTCTCTTATACGTTTAAAGATATGTATTTTTCATTTATGTTAATGTTAGAATTTATAATTTTGTACCAAGAGAAACTTTGAAAACCTACCTAACCTTATTACAACAAGCGCAATTTAATTTAGCCTAACCCAACTAAATATATTTTAGATACGTTAACATTAATTCAATAATAAACAAACACAATGAAATATATTTTTTCGTTATGTTCAGAATGATTTTGGCGAAATTATTGCATACACAAATTTTCACTTGTCTTATATGGCAAGAAGAGCGTTGCTATTTAAGCCAAAATCGCAAGTTTTACCTAATCGGCACGACAATATATATATATTATATATATATATATATATATATATATATATATATATATATATATATATATATATATATATATATATAAATAATATATATATATATATATATATAAATATATATATATATAATATATATATATATATATATATATATATATATATATATATATATATATATATATAATATATATATATATATATAATATATATATATATAATATATATATTATATATATATATATATATATATATATATATATATATATATATATATATATATATATATATATATATATATATATATATATATATATATATATATATATATATATATATATATATATATATATATATATATATATTTAATAATATATATATTTATATATATTTAATAAATATATGTATATATATTTAAAAAATATTTTATATGTTTTTAAAAATATTTAATATATATATATGTATATATATTTAATATATATATATGTATATATATTTAATATATATATGTATATATATTTAATATATGTATATATATTTAATATATATATATATATTTAATATATATATATATGAAAAGAAGTTGGATGTCCTGGCCCTAAGCGAAACAAAGCTGAAGGGGGTAGGCGAGTTTCAGTGGGGAGAAATAAATGGGATTAAGTCAGGAGTATCTGAGAGAGTTAGAGCTAAGGAAGGGGTAGCAATAATGTTGAAGGATCAGTTATGGAAGGAAAAGAGGGAATATAAATGTGTAAATTCAAGGATTATGTGGATTAAAATAAGGGTCGGATGCGAAAAGTGGGTCATAATAAGCGTGTATGCACCTGGAGAAGAGAGGAGTGTAGAGGAGAGAGAGAGATTTTGGGAGATGTTAAGCGAATGTATAGGAACTTTTGAACCAAATGAGAGAGTAATTGTGGTAGGGGACCTAAATGCTAAAGTGGGAGAAACATGCAGAGAGGGTGTAGTAGGTAAGTTTGGGTGCCAGGTGTAAATGATAATGGGAGCCCTTTGATTGAACTTTGTATAGAAAGGGGTTTAGTTATAGGTAATACATATTTTAAGAAAAAAAGGATAAATAAGTATACAAGATATGATGTAGGGCGTAATGACAGTAGTTTGTTGGACTATGTATTGATAGATAAAAGACTGTTGAGTAGACTTCAGGATGTACATGTTTATAGAGGGGCTACAGATATATCAGATCACTTTTTAGTTATAGCTACAGTGGGAGTAAAAGGTAGATGGGATACAAGGAAAATAGAATCAGTAAGTAAAAGAGAGGTGAAGGTTTATAAACTAAAAGAGGAGGCAGTTAGGGTAAGATATAAACAACTATTGGAGGATAGATGGGCTAGTGAGAGTGTAGGCAATGGGGTCGAAAATGTATGGGGTAGATTTAAAAATGTAGTGTTAGAGTGTTCAGCAGAAGTTTGTGGTTACAGGCGAGTGGGTGCGGGAGGGAAGAGGAGCGATTGGTGGAATGATAATGTAAAGAGAGTAGTAAGGGAGAAAAAGTTAGCATATGAGAGGTTTTACAAAGTAGAAGTGATGCAAGGAGGGAAGAGTATATGGAGAGAAAAAGAGAGTTAAAAGAGTGGTGAAGCAATGTAAAAGAGAGCAGATGAGAGAGTGGGTGAGATGTTATCAGCAAATTTTGTAGAGAATAAGAAAAAGTTTTGGAATGAGATTAATAAGTTGAGGAAGCCTAGAGAACAAATGGATTTGACAGTTAAAAATAGGAGAGGAGAGTTATTAAATGGAGAGTTAGAGGTATCGGGAAGATGGAGAGAATATTTTGAGGATTTGTTAAATGTTGATGAAGACAGGAAGCTGTGATTTCGTGTGTAGGGCAAGGAGGAATAACATCTTGTAGGAGTGTGGAAGAGCCAGTTGTGGGTGTAGGGAAGTTCGTGAGGCAGTGGGTAGAATGAAAGGGGTAAGGCAGCTGGGATTGATGGGATAAAGATAGAAATGTTAAAAGCAGGTGGGGATATAATTTTGGAGTGGTTGGTGCTATTATTTAATAAATGTATGGAAGAGGGTAAGGTACCTAGGGATTGGCAGAGAGCGTGTATTGTTCCTTTGTATAAAGGCAAAGGGGACAAAAGAGAGTGCAAAAATTATAGGGGAATAAGTCTGTTGAGTGTACCTGGTAAAGTGTATGGTAGAGTTATTATTGAAAGAATTAAGAGTAAAACAGAAAGCAGGATAGCAGATGAACAAGGGGCTTTAGGAAAGGTAGGGGTGTGTAGACCAAGTGTTTACAGTGAAACATATAGGTGA
>WNWK01028278.1:0-15000 GCA_009830355.1 Cherax destructor | reverse complement strand
GATGAACAATAACAGTGACAGATGAACAATAACAGTGACAGATGAACAATATCAGTGACAGATGAACAATAACAGTGACAGATGAACAATATCAGTGACAGATGAACAATAACAGTGACAGATGAACAATAACAGTGACAGATGAACAATAACATTGCATCTACTACCCTCCTTTCTACAGGGAGTGAATCCCTGATAACAAGGTGTTAAGCGATGTTTTGTCCAACACCTGAACAACACCTGTGCAACACCTGTGCAACACCTGTGCAACACCTGTGCAACACCTGGGTGTCTTCAGTTGAAGTCGTTTCGTCAACCAGTGGATTTATCAATCCAATACAAGGGTTATTTGAAGGTGTTGAAACTCAAAACAGTGGAAGACGAGGTAATCAGTCCCACAACCTGACCGTGGTGTTCGATACCTTAGAAGGGTTGAGGGACTGATTACCTAGTCTTCCACTGTCTCCAGTTTCAACACCTTCCAATAACCTCTGTATTGAATTGATAAATCAAGTTGTTGGTGTTGCACAGGTGTCGACTGCACCGTATTAACTGCCATTATTGTAAGCAATCACAAAATCGTAACAACATAATTGTAAATAAATCACGTAACTACCGAGGTTCGCTCTCTATGGGTTCGAACCCCAGCCGTTCTGTTACGTATAATAAGATAAGATTTTGTTAGAATTTTTAACCCAGGGTAGGGAAGGTTAGCCACCCAGGATAACCCAGGGTAGGGAGGGTTAGCTAAATTGGATAACACATGGTAGGGAGGGTTAGCCACCCAGGATAACCCAGGGTAGGGAGGGTTAGCCACCCAGGATAACCCAGGGTAGGAAGGGTTAGCCACCCAGGATAACCCAGGGTAGGGAGGGTTAGCCACCCAGGATAACCCAGGGTAACGATGGTTAGCCAAACTGGATAACACAGGGTAGAGAGGGTTAGCAACCCAGGTAACCCAGGGTAGGGAGGGTTAGCCACCCATGATAACCCAGGGTAGAGAGAGTTATCCCCCAGGATAACTCAGGGTAGGGAGGGTTAGCTAAATTGGATAACACAGGGTAGGGAGGGTTAGCCACCTAGGATAACCCAGGGTAGGGAGGGTTAGCTACCCAGGATAACCCAGGGTAGGGAGGGTTAGCCACCCAGGATAACCCAGGGTAGGGAGGGTTAGCCACCCAGGATAACCCAGGGTAGGGAGGGTTAGGCACTCACGATAACCCAGGGTAGGGAGGGTTAGCTACCCAGGATATCCCAGGGTAGGGAGGGATAGGTACCCAGGATATTCCATGGTAGGGAGGGTTAGCCACCCAGGATAACCCAGGGTATGGAGGGTTAGCCACCCAGGATAACCCAAGAAAGTCAGTGCGTCATCGAGGACTGTCTGTCTTATTTCCATTGTGGTCCTCAATCTTGTCCCCCAGGATGCCACCCACACCAGTCGACAATACCCAGGTACCTACTTGCTTACTAGGTGAACAGTGGCAGCAGGTGTAAGGTGATTGACACTCCGGTACCTACTTACTGTTAGGTGAACAGTGGCAGGTGATTAACACCCAGCTACCTACCTGCTGTTAGGTGAACAGGGAGACAAGATGTAATGTGATTAACACTCAGGTACCTACTTACTGCTACGTGAAAAGGGACAGCAGGTGTAAGGTGACTAACAATCAGGTACCCACTTACTGCTAGGTGAACAGAGACAACAGGTGTAAGGTGATTAACACTCAGGTACCTACTTACTGCTAGGTGAATAGGGAGACCAGGTGTAAGGTGAATAACACTAAGGTACCTATTTACTGCTAGGTGAACAGGGACAACAGCTGTAAGGAAACACGCCCAATGTTTCTACCCGTGCCGGGGATCGAACCACGGGCACTCAGTGTGTGAGGCGACAGCGTTGCCAACCAGGCCACCAAGTGAAGAGTAATTGTTGTGTTGAAGTGAGAGAGGTTTGTCTGTCTGAAGTGGCAGATAAGGCCGGGTTATACCTTTTATAACCCCTGGGCCTACAAGACTTTTATAACCCCTAGGACTATAATTTTTTATAACCCCTAGGCCTACAATAATTTTATAACCCCTAGGCCTACAATAATTTTATAACCCCTAGGCCTACAAGATTTTTATATCCACTAGGCCTACAAGATTTTTATAACCCCTAGACCTATAACATTTTTATAACCCCTAGGCCTACAATAATTTTATAACCCCTAGGCCTACCAGATTTTTATAACATAACCCCTAGGCCTATAAATTTTTTATAACCCCTAGGCGTACAATAATTTATAAGCCCTAGGCCTACAAGATTTTTATAACCCTAGGCCTACAAGATTTTTATAACCCCTAGGCCTATACAAATTTTATAACCCCTAGGCCTACAATAATTTTATAAACCCAAGGCCTACAAGATTTTTATAGCCCCTAGGCCTACAAGATTTTGCATTAAGTATTTTGTACAATATTTTGCATAAAACGTAAATAATTAAATTTAAAAACTTATTAAGTTTGGTTCAGCGGTTTTCTTTTCTCAGTTTTTCCTTATGTGATTTTTTTTTGAGTGGGGAAGGTGTTAAGTAGGCCCTGCAGACTGTCTACTCCATCCCCAAGTCTAGTGCCTAAGTCTAGTGCTTAAGTCTAGTGCCTAAGTCTAGTGCCCAAGTCTAGTGCCTAAGTCTAGTGCCCAAGCCTAGTGTCTAAGTCTAGTGCCTAATTCTAGTGCCTAAGTCTAGTGCCCAAGTCTAGTGCCTAAGTCTAGTGCCCAAGTATAGTGCCTAAGTCTAGTGCCAAAGTGTAGTTCCCAAGCCTAGTGCCTAAGTCTAATGCCCAAGTCTAGTGCCTAAGTCTAGTGCCCAAGTCTAGTGCCTAAGTCTAGTGCCCAAGCCTAGTGCCTAAGTCTAGTGCTCAAGTCTAGTTCCCAAGCCTAGTGCCTAAGTCTAATGCCTAAGTCTAGTGTCTAAGCCTAGTGCCTAAGTCTAGTGTCCAAGCCTAGTGCCTAAGCCTAGTGCCCAAGCCTAGTGCCTAAGTCTAGTGCCCAAGTCTAGTGCCTAAGCCTGGTGCCAGGAGTAACAGACAACCTTATGAAGGACTTTGAGGTCTTTGGAGGTCTTTGCCCTAGACCAGGCCTCTTGGTTGCTGGCTTAATCGATCAAGCTGTTAGTGCCCACTGCCCGTAGTCCAACGTATGTACCACAACCCGGTTGATCAGGAAGTGTTTAGAGGAATCTGTCGAGTTTCCTCTTGAAGACAGCGAGGAGTTTATTGGTGTTGGAGAGTCGTGGTCCCTTAACACTTACTGTGTTCTCTATCATTGTACTCATCGATTCCCTGCTCTTCTTCTGCACTGTCTGCCAAGCTCCTTATGTTCATAAGTAGTAATTTCGGTGTGCAGGTTTGGTACCATTCTCTCCTGTATCTTCCAGGTGTAGATTATAATGCATCTTTCTCGCCTACGTTCTAAGGAGTACAGTTCTGAAGACTTAAAGAGCTCCCAGTAATTAAGGTGTTTGATTGAGTTTATACGAGCTGTGAAGGTTCACTGTACATTTTCCAGCTCAGCAATTTCGCTTGCCTTGAAGGGTCGTTAGTACACAGTAATGTTCCAGTCTAGAGAAAACGAGTGACATGAAGAGTCATCATTGACTTGGCATCCCTTGTTTAGAAGGTTCTAGTTATCCAACCTATCCTTGTTCTTGCAGTTGCGATAATAACGTTGTTGTGCTCATTGAACAAGAAATCTTCTGACATTATCGCTTCCAGGTCTCCCACATTTGACTTACGTTCTATTAAGTTGCATGGGTTCGACTTGTACTCTGATCTTGCTTTTATTTCCTCCATTTTTTCTGACGTAATTAATGAAATTTGTTCTTATTGGACTCACATCGTTCTCGGTGGCTCACTGGATTGAATTATGTTTGGCAGCAAGTCTGGTAACAATGATATATATATATATATATATATATATATATATATATATATATATATATATATATATATATATATATATATATATATATATATATATATATATATATATATATATAAATATATATATATATATATATATATATATATATATATATATATATATATATATATATATATATATATATATATATCTCCATTGGGAAGTGGAACAGAATTCTTCCTCCGTAAGCCATGCGTGTCGTAAGAGGCGACTAAAATGCCGGGTGCAAGGGCTAGTAACCCCTTCTCCTGTATATATTACTAAATGTAAAAGGAGAAACTTTCGTTTTTCTTTTGGGCCACCCTGCCTCGGTGGAAACGGCGACGTGTTGAAGAAAGAATATATATATATATATATATATATATATATATATATATATATATATATATATATATATATATATATATATATATATATATATATATTTCAACAAGTCGGCTGACTGTACTACTCTGTAGCACACCATATCACTAATCTATATTAGTCATACATTTCATTATTTGTAAGACTCATGAAAATGCATGGCCTTGGAGCTGGAAATACTTTTTACCATAGGCAGTAGATGACAGCAGATTTTTTTTTTTTTCAACAAGTCGGCCGTCTCCCACCAAGGCAGGGCGACCCAAAAAGAAAGAAAATCCCCAAAAAGAAAATACTTTCATCATCATTCAACACTTTCACCACACTCATAATCACTGTCTTTGCAGAGGCGCTCAGATACGACAGCTGAGAATAGTCCCTCCCAGCTGTCACTATCCCAGACCCCTCCTTTAAAGTGCAGGCATTGTACTTCCCATTTCCAGGACTCAAGTCCAACTAAATCAATTAACTGGCTTCCCTGAATCCCTTCACAAAATGTTACCCTGCTCACACTCCAACAGCTCGTCAGGTCCCAAAAACCATTCGTCTCCATTCACTCCTATCTAACACGCTCACACATGCTTGCTAGAAGTCCAAGCCCCTCGCCCACAAAACCTCCTTTACCCCCTCCCTCCAACCTTTTTGAGGACGACCCCTACCCCGCCTTCCTTCCCCTACAGATTTATACGATCTCCAAGTCATTCTACTTTGATCCATTCTCTCTAAATGAAAAAACCACCTCAACAACCCCTCTTCAGCCCTCTGACAAATACTTTTAGTAATTCCACACCTTCTCCTAATTTCCACATTCCGAATTTTCTGCATAATATTTACACCACACATTGCCCTTAGACAGGACATCTCCACTGCCTCCAGCCTCCTCCTCGCTGCAGCATTTGCAACCCATGCTTCACACCCATATAAGAGTGTTGGTACCACTATACTTTCGTACACTCCCTTCTTTGTCTCCATGGATAACGTTTTTTGTCTCCACAAATACCTCAACGCACCACTCACCTTTTTTCCTTCATCAATTCTATGGTTAACCTCATCCTTCATAAACCCATCCGCTGACACATCAACTCCCAAATATCTGAAAACATTTACTTCTTCCATAATCCCTCTCTCCAATGTGATATCCAATTTTCTTTATTTAAATCGTTTGATACCCTCATCACCTTACTCTTATCTATGTTCACTTTCAACTTTCTACCTTTACACACTCTCCCAAACTCGTCCACTAACCTTTGCAACTTTTCTTTAGAATCTCCCATAAGCACAGTATCATCAGCAAAAAGTAACTGTGTCAACTCCCATTTTGCATTTAATTCCCCATAATTTAATCCCACCCCTTTCCCCAACACCCTAGCATTTACTTTTACAACCCAATCTATAAATATATTAAACAACCATGGTGACATTACACATCCCTGTCTAAGACCTACTTTTACCGGGAAGTAATCTCCCTCTCTCCTACACACCCTAACCTGAGCCTCACTATCCTCATAAAAACTCTTTACAGCCTTCAGTAACTTACTACCTATTCCATACACTTGCAACATTTGCTGTAGAAGGGTGAGTGCAGCACAGATGTGTGTTGCTGTAGAAGGGTGAGTGCAGCACAGAGGTGTGTGGCTGTAGAAGGGTGAGTGCAGCACAGAAGTGAGTGACTGTAGAAGGGGTGAGTGCAGCACAGAGGTGAGTGGCTGTAGAAGGGTGAGTGCAGCACAGAGGTGAGTGGCTGTAGAAGGGTGAGTGCAGCGTCACTGCTGGAGTGCAGCACAGAGGTGAGTGGCTGTAGAAGGGTGAGTGCAGCGTCACTGCTGGAGTGCAGCACAGAGGTGTGTGGCTGTAGAAGGGTGAGTGCAGCACAGAGGTGTGTGGCTGTAGAAGGGTGAGTGCAGCACAGAGGTGTGTGGCTGTAGAAGGGTGAGTGCAGCACAGAAGTGTGTGGCTGTAGAAGGGTGAGTGCAGCACAGAAGTGTGTGGCTGTAGAAGGGTGAGTGCAGCACAGAGGTGAGTGGCTGTAGAAGGGTGAGTGCAGCACAGAGGTGAGTGACTGTAGAAGGGTGAGTGCAGCACAGAGGTGAGTGGCTGTAGAAGGGTGAGTGCAGCACAGAGGTGAGTGACTGTAGAAGGGTGAGTGCAGCGTCACTGGTAGAGTGCAGCACAGAGGTGAGTGACTGTAGAAGGGTGAGTGCAGCACAGAGGTGTGTAGCTGTAGAAGGGTGAGTGCAACACAGAGGTGAGTGGCTGTAGAAGGGTGAGTGCAGCACAGAGGTGAGTGACTGTAGAAGGGTGAGTGCAGCACAGAGGTGAGTGACTGTAGAAGGGTGAGTGCTGCACAGAGGTGAGTGACTGTAGAAAGGTGAGTGCTGCACAGAGGTGAGTGACTGTAGAAGGGTGAGTGCTGCACAGAGTGACTGTAGAAGGGTGAGTGCAGCACAGAAGTGTGTGGCTGTAGAAGGGTGAGTGCAGCACAGAAGTGTGTGGCTGTAGAAGGGTGAGTGCAGCACAGAGGTGAGTGGCTGTAGAAGGGTGAGTGCAGCACAGAGGTGAGTGGCTGTAGAAGGGTGAGTGCAGCACAAAGGTGAGTGGCTGTAGAAGGGTGAGTGCAGCACAGAGGTGAGTGGCTGTAGAAGGGTGAGTGCAGCACAGAGGTGAGTGACTGTAGAAGGGTGAGTGCAGCGTCACTGGTAGAGTGCAGCACAGAGGTGAGTGACTGTAGAAGGGTGAGTGCAGCACAGAGGTGTGTGGCTGTAGAAGGGTGAGTGCAACACAGAGGTGAGTGACTGTAGAAGGGTGAGTGCAGCACAGAGGTGAGTGACTGTAGAAGGGTGAGTGCTGCACAGAGGTGAGTGACTGTAGAAGGGTGAGTGCTGCACAGAGGTGAGTGACTGTAGAAGGGTGAGTGCAGCACAGAGTGACTGTAGAAGGGTGAGTGCAGCACAGAGGTGAGTGACTGTAGAAGGGTGAGTGCTGCACAGAGGTGAGTGACTAGAAGGGTGAGTGCAGCACAGAGTGACTGTAGAAGGGTGAGTGCAGCACAGAGGTGAGTGACTGTAGAAGGGTGAGTGCAGCACAGAGGTGAGTGACTGTAGAAGGGTGAGTGCAGCACAGAGTGAGTGACTGTAGAAGGGTGAGTGCAGCACAGAGGTGAGTGACTGTAGAAGGGTGAGTGCAGTACAGAGGTGAGTGACTGTAGAAGGGTGAGTGCAACACAGAGGTGAGTGACTGTAGAAGGGTGAGTGCAGCACAGAGGTGAGTGACTGTAGAAGGGTGAGTGCAGCACAGAGGTGAGTGACTGTAGAAGGGTGAGTGCAGCACAGAGGTGAGTGACTGTAGAAGGGTGAGTGCAGCACAGAGGTGAGTGACTGTAGAAGGGTGAGTGCAGCACAGAGTGACTGTAGAAGGGTGAGTGCAGCACAGAGGTGAGTGACTGTAGAAGGGTGAGTGCAGCGTCACTGCTAGAGTGCAGCACAGAGGTGTGTGACTGTAGAAGGGTGAGTGCAGCACAGAGGTGAGTGGCTGTAGAAGGGTGAGTGCAATGTCACTGCTGGAGTGCAGCACAGAGGTGAGTGACTGTAGAAGGGTGAGTGCAGCACAGAGGTGAGTTGCTGTAGAAGGGTGAGTGCAATGTCACTGCTGGAGTGCAGCACAGAAATGAGTGACTGTAGAAGGGTGAGTGCAGCACAGAGGTGAGTGACTGTAGAAGGGTGAGTGCAGCACAGAGGTGAGTGACTGTAGAAGGGTGAGTGCAGCACAGAGGTGAGTGACTGTAGAAGGGTGAGTGGAGCACAGAGGTGAGTGACTGTAGAAGGGTGAGTGCAGTACAGAGGTGTGTGACTGTAGAAGGGTGAGTGCAGTACAGAGGTGAGTGACTGTAGAAGGGTGAGTGCAGTACAGAGGTGAGTGACTGTAGAAGGGTGAGTGCAACACAGAGGTGAGTGACTGTAGAAGGGTGAGCGCAGCACAGAGGTGAGTGACTGTAGAAGGGTGAGTGGAGCACAGAGGTGAGTGACTGTAGAAGGGTGAGTGCAGAACAGAGGTGGTGACTGTAGAAGGGTGAGTGCAGTACAGAGGTGAGTGACTGTAGAAGGGTGAGTGCAAACAGAGGTGAGTGACTGTAGAAGGGTGAGTGCAGCACAGAGGTGAGTGACTGTAGAAGGGTGAGTGCAGCACAGAGGTGAGTGACTGTAGAAGGGTGAGTGCAGCACAGAGGTGAGTGACTGTAGAAGGGTGAGTGCAGCACAGAGGTGAGTGACTGTAGAAGGGTGAGTGCAGCACAGAGGTGAGTGACTGTAGAAGGGTGAGTGCAGCACAGAGTGACTGTAGAAGGGTGAGTGCAGCACAGAGTGACTGTAGAAGGGTGAGTGCAGCACAGAGTGACTGTAGAAGGGTGAGTGCAGCACATAAGAGTGATGATAAATTTATGAGAGATGAGAGAGAGTCACTAGAGGAATGAGAGAGATAAATGGTAGATGAGAGAGAGAAGAGAGAGATAGAGAAAAAGAGAGAGAGTAGATAGTAGAAGAGAGAAGAGAGAGAGAGAGAGAGAGAGGAGTGATGAGTAGAGAGAGAGAGAGAGAGAGAGAGAGAGAGAGAGAGAGAGAGAGAGAGAGGAGAGAGAGAGGAGGAGAGAGGAGGAGTAGAGGAGAGAGAGAGAGAGAGAGGAGAGAGAGAGAGGAGAGAGAGAGAGAGAGAGAGAGAGAGAGAGAGAGAGAGAGAGAGAGAGAGAGAGAGAGTAGAGTGAGTAGTGAGAGAGAGAGAGAGAGAGAGAGAGAGAGAAGAGAGGAGAGAGAGAGAGAGAGAGAGAAGAGAAGAAGAGAGAGAGAGAGAGAGAGAGAGAGAGAGGAGAGAGAGAGAGAAGAGAGAGAGAGAGAGAGAGAGAGAGAGAAGAGAGAGAGAGAGAGAGAGAGAGAGAGAGAGAGAGAGAAAAGAAAGAGAGAAAGAAGAAAAAGAAGAAAGAATAAGAAAAAAAAAAAAAAAAAAAAAAAACAATGGGAGAGAGTCATCTGAGGTTTTATCAGCAAACGTCAAGAATAATAAACAGTTTTAATGAAAGGTTTAAATAAAAAAAGGGTACTGAGCATGTGGAATTGTCAGTTACATTCAAGAAGTGATACAATAGATGGGAAGAAGTTGATGGAACTTGATGATGAAAGAGGCGGTGATTTCATGCTTGGGACAGTGTTGCAAGACTAATAATTTTTAATTGAATTATCTTACCAGAGTATACCAGAAAATCAGCCTTTCAATGCCTTCCTGACAACTAGCCTGTCAGGCTTGTGACAGCCTGTGTCAGGCTTGTGACAGCCTGTGTCAGGCTTGTAACAGCCTGCAGTCATGGTGTTTCCTTACACCTGCTGTACCTGTTCACCTATCAGCAAGTAGATACCAGGATGTTAGTCGACTGGTGTGGGTGGCATCCTGGGGGTGAGGTAGGATAACAGCTCTTAGCCTGTAAAAATTGATCTGTGTAAAAAAAAATACACAGTGCACCCCCTCCCTCTCTAGCTTCCTCCCTCCCACTACATTGCTTACAATAAATGGCACAATGTACCCGTGTCTCCCTCCCCCAACATTACCTACACCTGCACTGCATGTGTAGTCTAGACTCACTATCGATCACACTCGTCTACATCATGCCAGGAAGTGAGTGACTAATATAAAATACCATGTTGATGAATAAGACACATGTGTAACACCTGGGTATCATGTGAGACTCGTTGTGCCCACGAGGGGGAAGAATTTATGGTGTCCTGCTATGAGTGGCGGCCATTAACATAAATTTTCAAGCTCAGCTGACCTATTATTGTCTGGTATGATCTTTTTATACACTATAATTAATTTCATGATAGGTATTGATGTAGAAGGCAGCGAGAAACTTAAAGTTTATAATAATAATAGTATCTTTATTTACTACAAGTACATATACAAGGTATACAGGTCTAGCTGACATCAATGATATACTACTATATAGAAAGCCCCTTGTTATGCTGAGCATTTCCCGCAAACTAGGTAGTTTTTGTCCCCAGGATGCGACCCACACCAATCGACTAACACTCAGGTACCTTTTATACTGATAGGTGAACATTGTACAGCAGGGGTCTTAAGGAAACACTTCCTAATGTTTCCAGTTGTACCGGGGATCGACCCCTGGGCCTCAGTGTGTGAGCTGAGTGTACTAGCGATCGAGCTACGGGACACCTGTTATTATCGTATTCAAATATCCCATTACAAGTTAAATTTTTACCCGGGATGTAGTCCATTAATTATATACAAAGATACGGTTGAGAAGTGTGTGGGAACCAAAGCTTCTAAATTACGTAATCCCGAGGGAAGGAAGAAAGGAAGAATGGAAGGAAGGATGGAAGGAAGGAAGGAAGGAAGGAAGGAAGGAAGGAAGGAAGGAAGGAAGGAAGGAAGGAAGGAAGGAAGGAAGGAAGGAAGGAAGGAAGGGGGCTTTAGTGGTTGCTAGATTTGTCTTTTCTTTCTTCAGGTTATGTTTATATTTTGCTCATAGCATAAGACGGCTCCATCTGAACGTCTGTAAATTTCAACGCTGATGTACGGTAACTAGGGGGAAATTTTAGCAACAGTTGGCATGTGAATTCTCCCCCATGACCAAAGTTGTTGAATAATACACAAAATAACTCGAACATAGAAGAGAGAAGCTTATGACGACGTTTCGGTCGGACTCAGACCATCTACAAGTCTTGTGTGAGGGTTGTGTATTGTTTCAGTCACGGTATTGAGCCTGTTAGTCCATCAGGGTTGTTGAAGACGTTCCACCATCCTGTGATGGCACCGATAACTACCAAACTCTCTGTGGCTAACCTTCAAATATTAAACAAAAGGACTTTTGTAGATAAATGGTTAAAGACACATGTGCAACACTTGGGTATCTTTATTGTGGAAACGTTTCGCCAGTGGAACGCATTTATTTACGTTACGTAAAAATATACTGGCTCCTAGGGGTAAAAGCCTGTCTAGGGGCATTTAAAATATTAAACATAATAAAAAAAACACCAAGCTAGGGCCAGCTTGTTCCTTCACAAAACTTTACCCAAAATGTCCCCCCAACCCCCCACCCCTCCTTACACAAACACCAAACCAGCCACCGCTCTTCCAGTATCAGCTGGTTCACACCTCTCCTGCCCACGCTGACCAGGTCCAATACGCGTCCTATTTCAGAACAAATCACCTGCACTGACATTATTAATGAAGCGTTTTTTTATACACATATTTTCTACAATGTCCTGCAAAATACCACACAATGGTTTCCTCAGTCCAATATAATAATAATAATAATAATAATAATAATAATAATAATAATAATAATAATAATAATAATAATATACTAATAATAATATCTTCATTTACTACAAGTACATGTACAAGGTATACAGTCCTAGCTGACATCAATGACATACTACTATATAGAAAGTCCCTTGTTATGCAGAGCATTTCGGACAAATTAGGTCAGTTTTGTCCCAGGATGCGACCCACACCAGTCGACTAACACCCGGGTACCCATTTTGAACTGATGGGTGAACAGGGACAGGGACAGCAGGTGTCTTATGGAAACACGTCCCTAATGTTTTCCAGCCGTACCGGAGGAGATTCGAACTCCGGACCTCAGTGTGTGAGCTCAGTGCTCTAGCGATCGAGCGATCGAAGGAGTTTGAATAATCAGTCCCTCAGGCTGGAGACGAGGTCAGGATGTGACCATAAATGCAGGTTGAATCTCCCGCCAGTGTTGCAGTGGCGAACTCTAGCTCAAGTCCCCTCAAAGCCACCATTATGATATCTCTGTGGTGTATAAATATATCTAGTTGGATGAATCTTATTGTAGCCAGCTGGTCCAGTGGCTTAAGCACTGGCCTGGAGTTTTGCGACATACTTGCCATGGGTTCTAACCCCACACGTACCCTGGTTTGTTTGCTATCGTATTATTACGATTTCGTGAAACATGATAACATCGTATTATCAGCATGACAGCAATCAAACATCAGCATATTGACCTTGACCTGACCAGGTCAAGGCATTGGCTTAAGTCGGTGGGAGAATTGGACTTGCCTCGCATGGGCCAGTAGGCCTGCTGCAGTGTTCTTTCTTATGTTCTTATGTTCAACATGACAGCGGTCAAACATCAGCATATTATCAACATGACAGCGGTCAAACATCAGCATATTATCAGCGGTCAAACATCAGCATATTATCAGCATGGCAGCGGTCAAACATCAGCATATTATCAACATGGCAGCGGTCAAACATCAGCATATTATCAACATGACAGCAGTCAAACATCGACATATTATCAACATGACAGCGGTCAAACATCAGCATATTATCAACATGACAGCGGTCAAACATCAGCATATTATCAACATGACAGCGATCAAACATCAGCATATTATCAGCATGACAGCGGTCAAACATCAGCATATTATCAACATGACAGCGGTCAAACATCAGCATATTATCAGCATGACAGCGGTCAAACATCAGCATATTATCAACATGACAGCGCTCAAACATCAGCATATTATCAACATGACAGCGGTCAAACATCAACATATTATCAACATGACAGCGGTCAAACATCAGCATATTATCAACATGACAGCGGTCAAACATCAGCATATTATCAACATGACAGCAGTCAAACATCAACATATTATCAACATGACAGCGGTCAAACATCAGCATATTATCAACATGACAGCGGTCAAACATCAGCATATTATCAACATGACAGCGGTCAAACATCAGCATATTATCAGCATGACAGCGGTCAAACATCAGCATATTATCAACATGGCAGCGGTCAAACATCAGCATATTATCAACATGACAGCGGTCAAACATCAGCATATTATCAACATGACAGCGGTCAAACATCAGCATATTATCAACATGACAGCAGTCAAACATCAACATATTATCAACATGACAGCAGTCAAACATCAACATATTATCAACATGACAGCAGTCAAACATCAGCATATTATCAACATGACAGCGGTCAAACATCAGCATATTATCAGCATGACAGCGGTCAAACATCAGCATATTATCAACATGGCAGCGGTCAAACATCAGCATATTATCAACATGACAGCAGTCAAACATCAGCATATTATCAACATGACAGCGGTCAAACATCAGCATATTATCAACATGACAGCGGTCAAACATCAGCATATTATCAACATGACAGCGGTCAAACATCAGCATATTATCAGCATGACAGCGGTCAAACATCAGCATATTATCAGCATGACAGCGGTCAAACATCAGCATATTATCAACATGACAGCGATCAAACATCAGCATATTATCAGCATGACAGCGGTCAAACATCAGCATATTATCAACATGACAGCGATCAAACATCAGCATATTATCAGCATGACAGCGGTCAAACATCAGCATATTATCAACATGACAGCGGTCAAACATCAGCATATTATCAACATGACAGCGGTCAAACATCAACATATTATCAACATGACAGCGGTCAAACATCAGCATATTATCAACATGACAGCGGTCAAACATCAGCATATTATCAACATGACAGCAGTCAAACATCAACATATTATCAACATGACAGCGGTCAAACATCAGCATATTATCAACATGACAGCGGTCAAACATCAGCATATTATCAACATGACAGCGGTCAAACATCAGCATATTATCAGCATGACAGCGGTCAAACATCAGCATATTATCAACATGGCAGCGGTCAAACATCAGCATATTATCAACATGACAGCGGTCAAACATCAGCATATTATCAACATGACAGCGGTCAAACATCAGCATATTATCAACATGACAGCAGTCAAACATCAACATATTATCAACATGACAGCAGTCAAACATCAACATATTATCAACATGACAGCAGTCAAACATCAGCATATTATAAACATGACAGCGGTCAAACATCAGCATATTATCAGCATGACAGCGGTCAAACTTCAGCATATTATCAACATGGCAGCGGTCAAACATCAGCATATTATCAACATGACAGCAGTCAAACATCAGCATATTATCAACATGACAGCGGTCAAACATCAGCATATTATCAACATGACAGCGGTCAAACATCAGCATATTATCAACATGACAGCGGTCAAACATCAGCATATTATCAGCATGACAGTGGTCAAACATCAGCATATTATCAGCATGACAGCGGTCAAACATCAGCATATTATCAACATGACAGCGGTCAAACATCAGCATATTATCAACATGACAGCGGTCAAACATCAGCATATTATCAACATGACAGCGGTCAAACATCAGCATATTATCAACATGACAGCGGTCAAACATCAGCATATTATCAACATGACAGCGGTCAAACATCAGCATATTATCAACATGACAGCGGTCAAACATCAGCATATTATCAACATGGCAGCGGTCAAACATCAGCATATTATCAACATGACAGCGGTCAAACATCAGCATATTATCAACATGACAGCGGTCAAACATCAGCATATTATCAACATGACAGCAGTCAAACATCAACATATTATCAACATGACAGCAGTCAAACATCAACATATTATCAACATGACAGCAGTCAAACATCAGCATATTATCAGCATGACAGCGGTCAAACATCAGCATATTATCAACATGGC
>WNWK01028277.1:0-25538 GCA_009830355.1 Cherax destructor | reverse complement strand
AGTAAGGATCAGAACAGGCATATAGTAGTAAGATCAGGGACAAGCATATAGTAGTAAGATCAGGAACAAGCATATAGTAGTAAGATCAGGGACAAGCATATAGTAGTAAGATCAGGAACAAGCATATAGTAGTAAGACCAGGAACAGGCATATAGTAGTAAGATCAGGAACAAGCATATAGTAGTAAGATCAGGGACAAGCATATAGTAGTAAGATCAGGGACAAGCATATAGTAGTAAGATCAGGACAAGCATATAGTAGTAAGATCAGGGACAAGCATATAGTAGTAAGATCAGGAACAAGCATATAGTAGTAAGATCAGGAACAGGCATATAGTAGTAAGATCAGGAACAGGCATATAGTAGTAAGATCAGGAACAAGCATATAGTAGTAAGATCAGGGACAAGCATATAGTAGTAAGATGAGGAACAAGCATATAGTAGTAAGACCAGGAGCAGGCATATAGTAGTAATATCAGGAACAAGCATATAGTAGTAAGATCAGGGACAAGCATATAGTAGTAAGATCAGGGACAAGCATATAGTAGTAAGATCAGGGACAAGCATATATTAGTAAGATCAGGACAAGCATATAGTAGTAAGATCAGGGACAAGCATATAGTAGTAAGATCAGGGACAAGCATATAGTAGTAAGATCAGGGACAAGCATATAGTAGTAAGATGAGGAACAAACATATAGTAGTAAGATCAGGACAAGCATATAGTAGTAAGATCAGGGACAAGCATATAGTAGTAAGATGAGGAACAAGCATATAGTAGTAAGATCAGGGACAAGACACGTTAACTGTCTTAAAAGTCGCTCAGATCAGCTTATTCTCAGTGACAATCTTCAACACTAACGTCTTCCCTGTTTGTTAATGATGAAAGATACTAGAGAAATTGTACATATTAAAAATTATTTAGGTCAAAGTGAAAAATTATATACGTCAGTACAAAATAAGTTATGCATAATCGAAGTCACTATTGACATAGTTCTCAGACAGATTAAAACCCAACAAATCCCGACCCTTATGAACTGTCCTCAAGAGTTATTAGGGAATGTATGAAGGAGCTTAACAAACCATTAGCTATTCTTTTCAACATATCAGTGCAAACTTAAATAGTGCTGGATAAGTGGAAAATGGCAAATGTAATATATATCAACGAAGCAGGAGACAGGTCCTTAGCTTCCAATTAGCTTAATCTCCATTGTGGGAAAATTGAAGGAATCAGTAATTGCCGAGATTATTTAAAGCCATCTTGTAAGACATAAATTGATGAAAGAATCTCAGCAAGGTTTTATAAAGGAGCGTTCCTGCTGACTTACGAATTTACTTTTTTCACAGAGATATTTTAGGAGGTAGATTATTCCAGTGAATATGATAATGCGGTTGAGGAAAGTAGGTGCATACGGAAGAAGATAAAAATACTTTCCTGGATAGAGGCGTGGGTGATAGGCAGCAGATAGTTTGCATAAATGGGGAGAAATCAAAGTGAGGTGTTGTCTCAAGACGTGTTCCATAGAGGTCTGTGCTTGACCCTTTGTTTCTCACAATATGCATAAACGACATAGATGAGGAAATAGATAGCCACATAAAAAAAAAAAATGTCATTGACTTAATTCTGATAAGAATACTAGAGCGCTACAGGAAGATTGATACAGTGGGCGAAAAGTGGCAGAAGCAGATTAATGTAGGCAAATGCAAAGTTCTAAAACTTGGAAAATAAAATCACGATGGCACTTATAAACTAAATAATAGCTTAATAGCTCTTGTTCTTTTTATTTTCTCTATTGTCCATGGGGAAGTGGAAAAGAATCTTTCCTCCGTAAGCCATGCGTGTCGTATGAGGCGACTAAGATGCCGGGAGCAATGGGCTAGTAACCCCTTCTCCTGTACAAATCTACTAAAAACGAGAAGAAGAAAAACTTTATAAAATTGGGTTGTCTGAATGTGCGTGGATGTAGTGCGGATGATAAGAAAGAGATGATTGCCGATGTTATGAATGAAAAGAAGTTGGATGTCCTGGCCCTAAGCGAAACAAAGCTGAAGGGGGTAGGCGAGTTTCAGTGGGGAGAAATAAATGGGATTAAGTCAGGAGTATCTGAGAGAGTTAGAGCTAAGGAAGGGGTAGCAATAATGTTGAAGGATCAGTTATGGAAGGAAAAGAGGTAATATAAATGTGTAAATTCAAGGATTATGTGGATTAAAATAAGGGTCGGATGCGAAAAGTGGGTCATAATAAGCGTGTATGCACCTGGAGAAGAGAGGAGTGTAGAGGAGAGAGAGAGATTTTGGGAGATGTTAAGCGAATGTATAGGAACTTTTGAACCAAATGAGAGAGTAATTGTGGTAGGGGACCTAAATGCTAAAGTGGGAGAAACATGCAGAGAGGGTGTAGTAGGTAAGTTTGGGGTGCCAGGTGTAAATGATAATGGGAGCCCTTTGATTGAACTTTGTATAGAAAGGGGTTTAGTTATAGGTAATACATATTTTAAGAAAAAGAGGATAAATAAGTATACAAGATATGATGTAGGGCGTAATGACAGTAGTTTGTTGGACTATGTATTGGTAGATAAAAGACTGTTGAGTAGACTTCAGGATGTACATGTTTATAGAGGGCTACAGATATATCAGATCACTTTTTAGTTATAGCTACAGTGGGAGTAAAAGGTAGATGGGATACAAGGAAAATAGAATCAGTAAGTAAAAGAGAGGTGAAGGTTTATAAACTAAAAGAGGAGGCAGTTAGGGTAAGATATAAACAACTATTGGAGGATAGATGGGCTAGTGAGAGTGTAGGCAATGGGGTCGAAAATGTATGGGGTAGATTTAAAAATGTAGTATTAGAGTGTTCAGCAGAAGTTTGTGGTTACAGGCGAGTGGGTGCGGAGGGAAGAGGAGCGATTGGTGGAATGATGATGTAAAGAGAGTAGTAAGGGAGAAAAGTTAGCATATGAGAGGTTTTACAAAGTAGAAGTGATGCAAGGAGGGAAGAGTATATGGAGAGAAAAAGAGAGTTAAAAGAGTGGTGAAGCAATGTAAAAAGAGAGCAGATGAGAGAGTGGGTGAGATGTTATCAGCAAATTTTGTTGAAAATAAGAAAAAGTTTTGGAATGAGATTAATAAGTTGAGGAAGCCTAGAGAACAAATGGATTTGACAGTTAAAAATAGGAGAGGAGAGTTATTAAATGGAGAGTTAGAGGTATCGGAAGATGGAGAGAATATTTTGAGGATTTGTTAAATGTTGATGAAGACAGGGAAGCTGTGATTTCGTGTGTAGGGCAAGGAGGAATAACATCTTGTAGGAGTGTGGAAGAGCCAGTTGTGGGTGTAGGGGAAGTTCGTGAGGCAGTGGGTAGAATGAAAGGGGGTAAGGCAGCTGGGATTGATGGGATAAAGATAGAAATGTTAAAAGCAGGTGGGGATATAATTTTGGAGTGGTTGGTGCTATTATTTAATAAATGTATGGAAGAGGGTAAGGACCTAGGGATTGGCAGAGAGCGTGTATTGTTCCTTTGTATAAAGGCAAAGGGGACAAAAGAGAGTGCAAAAATTATAGGGGAATAAGTCTGTTGAGTGTACCTGGTAAAGTGTATGGTAGAGTTATTATTGAAAGAATTAAGAGTAAAACAGAAAGCAGGATAGCAGATGAACAAGGGGGCTTTAGGAAAGGTAGGGGTGTGTAGACCAAGTGTTTACAGTGAAACATATAGGTGAACAGTATTTGGATAAGGGCAAAGATGTTTTGTGGCATTTATGGATTTGGAAAAGGCGTATGATAGGGTAGATAGGGGGCAATGTGGCAGATGTTGCAGGTGTATGGAATAGGAGGAAGGTTACTGAAAGCAGTGAAGAGTTTTTATGAGGATAGTGAGGCTCAGGTTAGAGTGTGTAGGAGGGAAGGGACTATTTCCCAGTAAAAGTGGGCCTTAGACAAGGATGTGTGATGTCACCGTGGTTGTTCAATATATTTATAGACTGGGGTTGTAAGAGAAGTGAATGCGAGGGTCTTGGCAAGAGGTGTTGGGCTAAAAGATAAAGAAGCAAATACAAAGTGGGAGTTGTCACAGTTGCTTTTTGCTGATGACACTGTGCTTTTGGGAGATTCTGAAGAGAAGCTGCAGAGGTTGGTGGATGAATTTGTAGGGTGTGTAAAAGAAGAAAATTGAAAGTGAATATAGGAAAGAGTAAGGTGATGAGGATAACAAAAAGAATAGGTGACGAAAGATTGGATATTAGATTGGAGGGAGAGAGTATGGAGGAGGTGAATGTATTCAGATATTTGGGAGTGGACATGTCGGCGGATGGGTCTATGAAGGATGAGGTGAATCATAGAATTGATGAGGGGAAAAGGGTGAGTGGAGCACTTCGGAGTCTGTGGAGACAAAGAACCTTGTCCATGGAAGTAAAGAGGGGAATGTATGAGAGTATAGTTATACCAACGCTCTTATATGGGTGTGAAGCATGGGTGATGAATGTTGCAACGAGGAGAAGGCTGGAGGCAGTGGAGATGTCATGTCTGAGGTCAATGTGTGGTGTGAATATAATGCAGAGAATTCGGAGTTTGGAAATTAGGAGGAGGTGCGGGATTACCAAAACGATTGTCCAGAGAGCTGAGGAGGGTTGTTGAGGTGGTTTGGACATGTAGAGAGAATGGAACGAGACAGAGTGACTTCGAGAGTGTATAAATCTGTAGTGGAGGGAAGGCGGGGTAGGGGTCGGCCTAGGAAAGGTTGGAGGGAGGGGGTAAAGGAAGTTTTGTGTGCGAGGGGCTTGGACTCCAGCAAGCATGTGTGAGCGTATTTGATAGGAGTGAATGGAGGCATATGGTTTTTAATACTTGACGTGCTGTTGGAGTGTGAGCAAAGTAACATTTATGAAGGATTCAGGAAACCGGCAGGCCGGACTTGAGTTCTGGAGATGGGAAGTACAGTGCCGGCACCTGAAGGAGGGGTGTTAATGTTGCAGTTTTATAACTGTAGTGTAAAGCACCCTTCTGGCAAGACAGTGATGGAGTGAATGATGATGAAAGTTTTTCTTTTCGGGCCACCCTGCCTTGGTGGGAATCGGCCGATGTGTTAATAAATAAAAATATATATATATATATATATATATATATATATATATATATATATATATATATATATATATATATATTGATCGAATACAGGGGCATAAGCCAACAGTATAAATTTGTCCCAGTGGATCAGAGACCTTGGGAGCGTGGGGAAAAATGCAACACGTTTCCTTAAAGAGCTGGGTTCCAGACTCATCGACACCACCAGGGACCCAAGGGCAGCCACGTTCATGTTCCAGCGTCTCAGCGTGGCCATCCAGAGGGGAAACGCATGCTGCATACTCGGCTCGCGTCCGGCTTCGGAGGAGCTGGTGGAGATTCATAATCTTTGACATATTGTACCATTGTATTCATGTTCATGTTTGTGTGTTTTATAAATGTATTCTGTCTATTAATAAAGCATTTATATGTATGTATGTGTGTATATAGGATGGGGTGGTAGGAGAAGTGGAATATTCAAACGGCTTCAGGAAGAAATCCAAATATTCTTCCTTGATGCCTTTTTATCCACTTCTCCGAGGCTATGGGTCCCACAATTTGCACTAGAGGTGGACCCCATTCTATTGTAAAAAAAAAAAAAAAATATATATATATATATATATATATATGTCGTGCCGATTAGGTAAAACTGGTCAATTAGCAAGAACTCATCTAAAATTAAATCCTTTCTAAAATTTTCTCTTATACGTTTAAAGATATATTTTTTTCATTTGTGTTAATGTAAGAATTTATAATTTTGTACCAAGAGAAACTTTGAAAACCTACCTAACCTTATTACAACAAGCGCAATTTAATTTAGCCTAACCCAACTAAATATATTTTAGATACGTTAACATTAATTTAATAATAAACAAACACAATGAAATATATTTTTTTCTTTAGGTTCAGAATGATTTTTGCGAAATTATTGCATACACAAATTTTCGCATGTCTTATATGGCAAGATGAGCGTTGCTATTTAAGCCAAAATAGCAAGTTTTACCTAATCGGCACGACATATATATATATATATATATATATATATATATATATATATATATATATATATATATATGCAAAACAACCACTATGAATAAATAGAAGAATTCCAAGGGCTTTCGTGACTACTCACATTGTCAAGGAACTATAAAAGGAAACGTGAGAAGAAGGTATGGCAATGGGAAATCCTCTTTCACCTGTTCTTAGTAATTTATATATGGAATTTTTCGAAACAAGATTGCTTAACACAATCCTTCCCAATAGAGCTAAGTGGTATAGATATGTTGATGACATTTTGTGCCTTATGCCTAAGAATGTAGACATAAACCATTTCCTTTTTAAATTAAATAGCTTAGCTCATTCTATAAATTTTACTGTTGAATTTGAATTAAATAACTCATTGCCTTTCCTAGATGTTTTTATTATTAAGGGTAACATTGATTTTAAATTTAAAATTTACAGAAAACCTACAAATAATTGTTCCTATGTACACTATTACTCTTCACATCAAGATAGAGTTAAAGTGTCGGTTTTCTCTTCTCTGTTTTTGAGAGCTTTACGCATTTGTAGTCCAGAGTTCATAGATGAAGAAATCTCTAAAATTTATGAAATAGCTAATGATTTAAAATACCCAAGAAACATAATTGATAAATCTTTTAAAATAGCTAGAAATACTTTTACAATCCAAAAGGGACAACCAACCTTATTCAACTAAAAATATGTTGGTTCCCCCTTACCATGAAAACTTGGTTGATATGCCTTCTTTCTTAAGAATTTTAATATCAAAGTTGTATTTAAAAATCTTGATACAGTAAAAGACTTTTGATAAAAATTCCCCAAAATGCTGACGGATGTGTCTATAAGATTCCCTGTAAAATATGCGATAAAGTTTATTATGGTCAAACTGGTAAAAGTCTTGAACTAAGATTGAAACAACATAAATATAGCATTAGAACTGGACAAGATTCTAATGCTCTATTTATTCATGTGAGAGACTTTAACCATCCAATTGATTTTCAAAATGCTGAGAAGGTTGTATCAAGCAAGTGAAGACGTGTCTTGTGTACTTTGAGTGAAGACGTGTCTTGTGTACTCTCTGTGGACTGAACCATCTTTGCTGTGCTTCCGTTATTAGCTACCTGAGATTGGATGATGGTTTCCCTCGACTACGAGCAGCTATATCTCCAAATGAAGGCGGAATTAACGGAAGCTAGAAGAAGATTCAACGTTTGAAGGGTATATGCAAGGATTATCCCGGAACAATGTCGCCGATGATCAGACCAACGAATGGATGCTAGTCGAATCTGAAGGGACGAAGCTGAAGTTGAAGAAGGTCCAGGAGACTGCTGTGAAAACCAGCAACTCCTTCTCCTTGTTATCAGACGAATGTGAAGACATCCCAGCGAAGACCATCTCTACAAAGACCGTCGAGAACGTCATGCACACCGCCAGTCGAGGTAAGAACATTGTTTTAGTTGGGGATAGTCAGATTAAGTTTATGGATAGGGAATTTTGTCTTAAGGATAGGAATAGGAGGCAGAGGGTGTGTTATCCTGGGGCTGGGATGAAGGATATTGTTAGCCGTCTGGACGAAATCATGAGAGGTAATGGGAGCAATCCTATTATCTGTCTCAGTGCTGGAGGCAACGATGTTGGCAGACGTAGGAGTGAGGAGCTGATTAGCAGCTATAGGTCAGCAATAGAAAGAATTAGGAAGAAGGGTGGGAACCCTGTCATATGTGGTATTTTGCCAAGGAGAGGAGTTGGAAATGAATGGTTGTCCAGGGCAATTGGTGTCAATTGCTGGCTGGACAAATACTGTAAGGAAAATGCAGTAACATTCATTGACAACTGGGACCTCTTCTATGGCAGAAATGACATGTATGCCAGGGATGGGGTTCACTTATCTAGGTCTGGGGTGGGGGCACTGGCAACTGCAGTGGAGGGAGCTGTTAGGGCTTTAAACTAGAAATAGTTAGTGGTATGGGTTTTGGGGGAAAAACAGTGAAGACCCAGTTTAGTAATATTATAAGTTCTAGGAGAACTAGTAATAGGCAGAAAAAGGTGGACAGTGGAAAGCTAGTGACACTAGATGACAAGGACAGTAATAAGTATAGTGGAAAAACAGAAATGAGCAGGAAGGGTAAAGAGAAAGGTGGGTCTTTAAATATTTATTACACCAATAGTCGTAGTGCTAGGAATAAGATGGACGAGTTGAGATTAGTTGCAAGTACGGGTAATATTGATGTTTTTGCAATAACTGAGACATGGTTTAATATGAAAAATCGGGACTTGCCTGCCGAATGTCACATTCAGGGTTTTAAACTGTTCCAAGTAGACAGAAGTATCGGGAAGGGGGGTGGGGTGGCACTCTATGTCCGTGATCATTTAAATTGTTGCATAAAAACGGGTATAAAGTCTGAATTAACACATACAGAGTCTGTCTGGATAGAATTTTCAGAGGGGTGTGAAAAATTGATTTTAGGCGTGATTTACCGTCCTCCAAACTTAGATAGGGAACAAGGGAGACTACTTTGGGAGGAAATTGTTAAGGCCACAAGGCACGATAACGTAGTAATTCTAGGGGACTTTAACTTTAGTCAGATTGATTGGAATTTCTTGACAGGGAATTTAGAATCTAACGACTTTTTAGAAGTAGTTCAGGATTGCTTTTTAACATAAGAACATAAGAAAGGAGGAACACTGCAGCAGGCCTGTTGGCCCATACTAGGCAGGTCCTTCACAATCCATCCCACTAACAGAATAATTGCCCAACCTAATTTTCAATTCTACCCAAGAAATAAGCTTTGAAGATTCTATTAACTCAAGTGCGAGTCCCACTCAAATCCAACCCCTCTCACTCATGAATTTATCCAACCTAAATTTGAAACTACCCAAGGTCATAGCTTCAATGACCCTACTAGGCAGACTGTTCCACTCATCAACTACCCTATTTCCAAACCAATATTTTCCTATATCCTTTCTAAATATAAACTTATCCAATTTGAATCCATTATTGCGGGTTCTCTCTTGGAGAGATATCCTCAAGACCTTATTTATTCCCCCTTATTAATACCCATCTTCCACTTATATACCTCGATCATGTCTCCCCTCATTCTTCGTCTTACAAGTGAATGTAATTTAAGGGTCTTCAATCTTTCTTCATACGGAAGATTTCTAATGCTATGAATTAACTTTGTCATTCGTCGCTGAATGTTTTCTAACGAATTTATATCCATTCTGTAAAATGGAGACCAGAACTGAGCTGCATAATCTAGGTGAGGCCTTACTAATGATGTATAAAGCTGTAATATAACCGCTGGACTTCTGTTGCTTACACTTCTTGATATAAATCCAGTAATCTATTTGCTTTATTTCTTAGCAGGCATTGCTGACTTGGTTTGAGGTTGCTGCTTACCATAACCCCAGATCCTTTTCGCATTCTGTACGGCTGAGTTCAACATTATTAAGCTGGTAGGTGCTAGGGTTATGAACATTCCCGAGCTTTAGAACTTTGCATTTATCTACATTGAACTGCATCTGCCATTTTTCTGACCTGGAATTGAGTTTGTCTAAATCCTCCTGAAGTTCCGTGACATCTACGTCTGAATCGATTATCCTACCTATCTTCGTGTCATCAGCGAATAATGCAGTTTGTGACAGAACCTACAAGGGGAAATAACCTACTTGACTTGGTTCTGGCAAGCAAGGTAACCCTTGTTAATAATTTAGAAATTACAGAGGAACTCGGCTCAAGCGACCACAAGTCAATTACCTTTAGCATTGAATGGATGTATGATAGTAGGGATAATTCAGTAACGGTCCCAGATTTTCGCTTAGCAGATTATAATGGACTTAGAGAACACTTATCAACTGTGCACTGGGGTGACGAAGAGAGGTATCAATATGACAGTTTTCTTAACACTCTACAGGCTGCCCAAAGAACATTTATCCCGTATTAAGAAATTAGATCAAGTAGAAATGACCCAAAATGGATGAATAATAGGCTTAAGTATCTTTTAGGGCAGAAGAAAGGAATTTATAGGCGCATAAAAAGAGGTGAGGTTCATCTTATAAATCAGTATACGGACATTAAGAGGGACGTTAAAAAGGAAATAAGAAAAGCTAAACGGGACTATGAAATTAAAGTTGCTAGGGATTCAAAAACTAACCCAAAAAGTTTTTTCCAGGTTTATAGAACAAAAGTTAGGGATAAGATAGGTCCTCTTAAAAATAACTCTGGGCATCTTACTGACAAGGAGAATGATATGTGCTCTATTTTTAATAATTATTTTCTCTCGGTTTTCACACAGGAAGACATTAATAATATCCCAGTATTAATTTTTACAGAGGCCCGGAAGAAGATAAATTATGTAATATCACAGTCACTAGCGAAATGGTTAGGAAACAACTAGACCGACTGAAACAAAATAAATCGCCGGGTCCTGATGAGCTTTTGCAAGGGTTCTTAAGGAATGCAAAATGGAACTCTGTGAACCAATATCTAACATTTTTAATTTATCTCTTCAAACAGGTGTAGTGTCTGATATGTGGAAGATGGCTAATGTAATTCCTATTTTTAAAGCAGGGGACAAGTCACTACCGTCAAATTACCGCCCAATAAGCCTGACCTCAATTGTAGGCAAATTACTAGAGTCAATTATAGCTGATATTATTAGAAGCCATCTAGATAACCATAATTTGATTAATGATACTCAGCATGGATTCACGAGGGGCCGTTCCTGCCTATCTAATTTATTAACCTTCTTCACTAAAGCTTTTGAGGCTGTTGATCACGATAAAGAATTCGATATTGTTTATTTAGACTTTAGTAAGGCTTTTGATAGAGTACCGCACCAGAGACTGTTAAAGAAAGTGGCAGCTCATGGCATTGGGGGAAAAGTGCTGTCATGGATCGAGTCATGGCTCACCAATAGGAAGCAGAGAGTGTGCATAAATGGGGTTAAATCCGAATGGGAACTTGTAACAAGTGGTGTTCCACAGGGATCAGTCTTAGGCCCATTGTTATTTATAATATATATCAATGACCTTGACGAGGGAATTACTAGTGATATGAGCAAATTCGCCGACCACACGAAGATAGGTAGGATAATTGATTCAAACATAGATGTCATAGAACTTCAGGAAGATTTAGACAAACTTAATTCGTGGTCAGAAAAGTGGCAGATGCAGTTCAATGTAGATAAATGCAAGGTTCTGAAGCTCGGGAGTGTCCATAACCCAAGCACTTATAAGTTAAATAACGTAGAACTTAGCCATACAGATTGCGAGAAGGACTTGGGGGTGATGGTAAGCAGCAACCTTAAACCAAGACAGCAATGCCTAAGCGTAAGTAATAAGGCAAATAGATTACTGGGATTTATATCAAGAAGTGTTAGCAACAGAAGTCCAGAGGTTATATTACAGCTTTATACATCATTAGTAAGGCCTCACCTAGATTACGCAACTCAGTTTTGGTCTCCATATTACAGAATGGACATAAATTCGTTAGAAAACATTCAGCGGAGAATGACTAAATTAATACATAGCATTAGAAATCTTCCTTACGAAGAAAGATTGAAGACCCTTAAATTACATTCACTTGTAAGACGTAGAATGAGGGGAGACATGATCGAGGTATACAAGTCGAAAATGGGTATTAACAAATGGGATATAAATAAGGTCTTGAGGATATTTCTCCAAGAGAGAACCCGCAATAATAGATTCAAGTTAGATACGTTTAGATTTAGAAAGGATATAGGAAAGTATTGGTTTGGAAATAGGGTAGTTGATGAGTGGAACAGTCTGCCTAGTAGGGTTATAGAAGCTAGGACCTTGGGTAGTTTGAAATTTAGGTTGGATAATGGGTTATGGGGGGAAAACAGTGAAGTCCCAGTGTAGTAATGTTATAAATTCTAGGGGAACTAGTAATAGGCAGAATAAGGTGGATATTGGAAAGCCAGTGGCACTAGGTGACAAGGACAGTAATAGGTATAAGGGAAAAACAGAAATGAGCAGGAAGGGTAAAGAGAAATAAGGGTCTTTAAGTGTATATTACACCAATAGTCGTAGTGCTAGGAATAAGATGGACGAGTTGAGAGTAGTTGCAAGTACAGGTAATATTGATGTTTTTGCATGATTTAATATGAAAAATCGGGACTTGCCTGCTGAATGTCACATTCAGGGTTTTAAATTGTTCCAAGTAGACAGAAGTATCGGGAAGGGGGGTGGGGTGGCACTCTATGTCCGTGATCATTTAAATTGTTGTATAAAAATGGGTATAAAGTCTCAATTAACACATACAGAGTCTGTCTGGATAGAATTTTCAGAGGGGCATGAAACATTGATTTTAGGTGTGATATACCGTCCCCCAAACTTAGATAGGGACCAAGGGAGACTACTATGGGAGGAAATTGTTAAGGCCACAATGCACGATAACGTAGTTATTCTGGGTGACTTCAACTTTAGTCAAATTGATTGGAATTTTTTGACTGGGAATTTAGAATCTAACGATTTCTTAGAAGTAGTTCAAGATTGTTTTTTGAAGCAGTTTGTGACAGAACCTACAAGGGAAAATAATCTGCTTGACTTAGTTCTGGCAAACAAGGAAACCCTTGTTAATAATTTAGAAATTACAGAGGAACTCGGCGCAAGCGACCACAAATCAATTACCTTTGGCATTGAATGGAAGTTTCATAGTAGGAATAACTCAGTAATGGTCCCAGATTTTCGCTTAGCAGATTACAATGGACTTAGAGAACACTTATCATCTGTGGACTGGGGTAATGAAGAGAGCTATCAATATGACAGTTTTCTAAACACTATACATGCTGTAGATGAATGGTTCAGAGAACCGACAAGTTATAAATTAGACACATATGCAACAGTTGGGTATCTTTATTGAGGAAACGTTTCGCCACACAGTGGCTTCATCAGTCCAATACAAAGTAGAAAGGTGTAGGGAGATGAGGAGTTTGAGGTTATCAGGCCTTGTGCTACACTTCTAACAAGATTGATGGACTGAACACATCGACTCAGGCCGAGGACTGATAACCTCAAACTCCTCCTCTCCTTACACCTTTCTACTTTGTATTGGACTGATGAAGCCACTGTGTGGCGAAACGTTTCCTCAATAAAGATACCCAACTGTTGCATATGTGTCTAATTTATAACTATACATGCTGCCCAAAGAACATTTATCCCATATAAAGAAATTAGATCGAATAGAAATGACCCAAAATGGATGAATAATAGGCTCAAATATCTTTTAGGGCAGAAGAAAGGAATTTATAGGCGTATCAAAAAGAGGTGAGGGTCATCTTACAAATCAGTATATTGACATTAAGAGGGACGTTAAAAAGGGGATAAATTAGATACATATGCAACACTTGGGTATCTTTATTGAGGAAACGTTTCGTCACACAGTGGCTTCATCAGTCCAATACAAAGAAGAAAGGTGTAAGGAGAGGAGGAGTTGAGGTTATCAGTCCCTCGGCCTGGAGTCGATGTGTTCAGTCCATCAATCTTGTTAGAAGTGTAGCACAAGGCCGTAGAGGTGGCTTATATGCTGTAATCAGGTGAGGTGAAGCAGGAGGAGGCGGAGTCATAGTAGTACCATCCACTATTCTAAGTAGGTCTTCGTCCAAAGGTTGGACAAGTGTAGAGGAATTCGTTTGTATCACGATCCCAAGCTGTTGCTGTGTCAGACAGGATGTAGATGAATGGTTCAGAGAACCGACAAGTTATAAATTAGACACATATGCAACACTTGGGTATCTTTATTGAGGAAACGTTTCGCCACACAGTGGCTTCATCAGTCCAATACAAAGAAGAAAGGTGTAAGGAGAGGAGGAGTTGAGGTTATCAGTCCCTCGGCCTGGAGTCGATGTGTTCAGTCCATCAATCTTGTTAGAAGTGTAGCACAAGGCCGTAGAGGTGGCTTATATGCTGTAATCAGGTGAGGTGAAGCAGGAGGAGGCGGGGTAATAGTAGTACCATCCACTATTCTAAGTAGGTCTTCGTCCAAAGGTTGGACAAGTGTAGAAGAATTCGTTTGTATCAAGATCCCAAGCTGTTGCTGTGTCAGACAGGATGTAGATGAATGGTTCAGAGAACCGACAAGTTATAAATTAGACACATATGCAACACTTGGGTATCTTTATTGAGGAAACGTTTCGCCACACAGTGGCTTCATCAGTCCAATACAAAGAAGAAAGGTGTAAGGAGAGGAGGAGTTGAGGTTATCAGTCCCTCGGCCTGGAGTCGATGTGTTCAGTCCATCAATCTTCTTAGAAGTGTAGCACAAGGCCGTAGAGGTGGCTTATATGCTGTAATCAGGTGAGGTGAAGCAGGAGGAGGCGGGGTCATAGTAGTACCATCCACTATTCTAAGTAAGTCTTCGTCCAAAGGTTGGACAAGTGTAGAAGAATTCGTTTGTATCAAGATCCCAAGCTGTTGCTGTGTCAGACAGGATGTAGATGAATGGTTCAGAGAACCGACATGTTATAAATTAGACACATATGCAACACTTGGGTATCTTTATTGAGAAACGTTTCGCCACACAGTGGCTTCATCAGTCAATACAAAGAAGAAAGGTGTAAGGAGAGGAGGAGTTGAGGTTATCAGTCCCTCGGCTTGGAGTCGATGTGTTCAGTCCATCAATCTTGTTAGAAGTGTAGCACAAGGCCGTAGAGGTGGCTTATATGCTGTAATCAGGTGAGGTGAAGCAGGAGGAGGCGGGGTCATAGTAGTACCATCCACTATTCTAAGTAGGTCTTCGTCCAAAGGTTGGACAAGTGTAGAAGAATTCGTTTGTATCAAGATCCCAAGCTGTTGCTGTGTCAGACAGGATGTAGATGAATGGTTCAACCTTTGGCAGATGCAGATGCAGTTCAATGGCAGATGCAGTTCAATGTAGATAAATGCAAAGTTCTTAAGCTCGGGAGTGTCCATAACCCAAGCACTTATAAGTTAAATAACGTAGAACTTAGCCATACAGATTGCGAGAAGGACTTGGGGGTGATGGTAAGCAGCAACCTTAAACCAAGACAGCAATGCCTAAGCGTGCGTAATAAGGCAAATAGATTACTGGGATTTATATCAAGAAGTGTTAGCAACAGAAGTCCATCATTAGTAAGGCCTCACCTAGATTACGCAGCTCAGTTCTGGTCTCCATATTACAGAATGGACATAAATTCGTTAGAAAACATTCAGCGTAGAATGACTAAATTAATACATAGCATTAGAAATCTTCCTTACGAAGAAAGATTGAAGACCCTTAAATTACATTCACTTGTAAGACGTAGAATGAGGGAGACATGATCGAGGTATACAAGTGGAAAATGGGTATTAACAAAGGGGATATAAATAAGGTCTTGAGGGTATCTCTCCAAGAGAGAACCCGCAATAATGGATTCAAGTTAGATAAGTTTAGATTTAGAAAGGATATAGGAAAGTATTGGTTTGGAAATAGGGTAGTTGATGAGTGGAACAGTCTGCCTAGTAGGGTTATTGAAGCAAGGACCTTGGGTAGTTTTAAATTTAGGTTGGATAAATTCATGAGTGAAAGGGGTTGGATTTGATTGGGAATTGCACATGAGTAAATAAAATTATCAAAGCTTATTTCTTGGGTAGCATTGAAAATTAGGTTGAACAAATATTCTGTTAGTGGGATGGAATGTGAAGGACCTGCCTAGTATGGGCCAACAGGCCTGCTGCAGTGTTCCTCCTTTCTTATGTTCTTATGTTCTTATCTCTGGCACAATACCAGTTAGGATGGACGTATTAAACACATTCGTTAATGGCTGACTAAGTTCCATTTTGCATTCTCTAAGTACCCTGGAAAACAACTCGTCGGGTCCCGGGGACTTATTTTGCTTCAGTTTATCTATCTGTTTGATAACCATATCCCTCGTGACAGTAAGGCTTTTGAGGCAGTTGATCATGATAAAGAATTCGATATTGTTTATTGGGATTTTAGTAAGGCTTTTGATAGAGTACCACATCAGAGACTGTTAAAGAAAGTGGCTGCTCACGGCATTGGAGGAAAAGTGTTTTCATGGATCGAGTCATGGCTCACCAATAGGAAGCAGAGGGTGTGCATTAATGGGGTTAAATCTGAGTGGGGATCTGTAACAAGTGGCGTTCCACAGGGATCGGTTTTGGGCCCGTTGTTGTTTATAATATATATAAATGACCTTGACGAGGGAATTACTAGTGATATGAGCAAATTCGCTGATGACACGAAGATAGGTAGGATAATCGATTCAGACGTAGATGTCACGGAACTTCAGGAGGATTTAGACAAACTCAATTCCTGGTCAGAAAAATGGCAGATGCAGTTCAATGTAGATAAATGCAAAGTTCTAAAGCTCGGGAATGTTCATAACCCTAGCACCTACCTGCTTAATAATGTTGAACTCAGCCGTACGGAATGCGAAAAGGATCTGGGGGTTATGGTAAGCAGCAACCTCAAACCAAGTCAGCAATGCCTAAGCGTAAGAAATAATGCAAATAGATTACTGGGATTTATATCAAGAAGTGTAAGCAACAGAAGTCCAGCGGTTATATTACAGCTTTATACATCATTAGTAAGGCCTCACCTAGATTATGCAGCTCAGTTCTGGTCTCCATTTTACAGAATGGATATAAATTCGTTAGAAAACATTCAGCGACGAATGACAAAGTTAATTCATAGCATTAGAAATCTTCCGTATGAAGAAAGATTGAAGACCCTTAAATTACATTCACTTGTAAGACGAAGAATGAGGGAGACATGATCGAGGTATATAAGTGGAAGATGGGTATTAATAAGGGGGATATAAATAAGGTCTTGAGGATATCTCTCAAGAGAACCCGCAATAATGGATTCAAATTGGATAAGTTTAGATTTAGAAAGGATATAGGAAAATATTGGTTTGGAAATAGGGTAGTTGATGAGTGGAACAGTCTGCCTAGTAGGGTCATTGAAGCTATGACCTTGGGTAGTTTCAAATTTAGGTTGGATAAATTCATGAGTGAGAGGGGTTGGATTTGAGTGGGACTCGCACTTGAGTTAATAGAATCTTCAAAGCTTATTTCTTGGGTAGAAATGAAAATTAGGTTGGGCAATTATTCTGTTAGTGGGATGGATTGTGAAGGACCTGCCTAGTATGGGCCAACAGGCCTGCTGCAGTGTTCCTCCTTTCTTATGTTCTTATGTTCTTATGTTAAATCCGAATCGGGATCTGTAACAAGTGGCGTTCCACAGGGATCAGTCTTAGGCCCGTTGTTTATAATATATATCAATGACCTTGACGAAGGAATTACTAGTGATATGAGCATCTTCGCCGACGACACGAAGATAGGTAGGATAACTGATTCAAACGTAGATGTCATGGAACTTCAGGAGGATTTAGACAAACTTAATTCGTGGTCAGAAAAGTGGCAGATGCAGTTCAATGTAAATAAATGCAAGGTTTTGAAGCTAGGGAGTGTCCATAACCCAAGCACTTATAAGTTAAATAATGTAGATGAATGGTTCAGAGAACCGACAATAAGTGTCTAATTTAAAAGGTAAATAATGTAGAACTTAGCCATACAGATTGCAAAAAGGTGTGGGTTATGGTAAGCAGCAACGTTAAACCAAGAGAGCGGGTCTTGCACAAGGGTAAATTGAATTTTCAGAGCTTATTGCTTGGGTAGAATTGTAAATAGGGTTGGCCAAATATCCTGTTAGTGGGATGGATTGTGAAGGACCTGCCTAGTATGGGCCAACAGGCCTGCTGCAGTGTTCCTCCTTTCTTATGTTCTTATGAGTGAAAGGGGTTGGATTTGAGTGGAACTTATGCATGAGTAAATTGAATTATCAAAGCTTAATGCTTTGTAGTGTTTATTCTGTTAGTGGATTGGATTTGTGAAGGACCTGTCTAGTATGGGCCAACAGACCTAATGCAGTGTTCCTCCTTTATGTTCTTATGAGTGAGATGGGTTGCAGGTGAGTGGGACTTGCACATCAGTAAATAGAATTATCAAAGATTGGGTAGCGTTTATTCTGTTAGTGGGTTGGATTTGTGAAGGACCTGCCTTGTATGGGCCAACAGGCCTATTGCAGTGTTCCTCCTTTCTTATGTTCTTACCCTTTTCTACTTTGTATTGGACTGATGAAGCCACTGTGTGGCGAAACGTTTCCTTAATAAAGATTCCCATATGTTGCATGTCTCAGTCTTCAATCTGTATAGAATTTTCAGCGGGTCTTGACAAATTTATTTAAATCATTATATACAGTCCCCCAAACTTATATAGGGATCAAGGGAGACTACTGTCTTGGTCTGAAAAGTGGCAGATGAAGTTTAATGTGGACAAGTGTAAGGTGCTAGTCGTTGGTAATGAAAATATCCCTCGAATTTATAAACTAGGTGAAGTTGAGCTTGATCATACAGAATGTGAAAAAGACTTGGGAGTCATGGTAAGCAGAAATCTAAAGCCAAGACAACAGTGCCTAAGTGTGCGCAATAAGGCTAACAGATTACTAGGATTTATTTCAAGAAGTATAAGCAACAGAAGTCCAAAAGTTATTTTACAGCTCTATACATCACTAGTGAGACCTCATTTGGATTATGCAGCTCAGTTTTGGTCTCCTTACTACAGGATGGATATAGATTCATTGGAGAACATACAAAGAAGAATGACTAAAATGATTTACAGTATAAGAAATCTCCCGTATGAAGATAGACTTAGAGCATTGAATCTCCACTCTCTGGAAAGACGTAGAATGAGGAGATATCATCGAGGTGTACAAGTGGATGATGGGCATAAACAAAGGAGATATTAATAAAATACTGAGGATATCGAACCAAGTAAGAACGAGAAATAACGGATTTAAATTGGATAAATTTAGATTTAGAAAGGACATAGGCAAGTACTGGTTTTCGAACAGAGTTGTAGATGCGTGGAACAATCTTCCGAGTAGGGTGATAGAGGCTAGGACCTTGGGTGGCTTTAAAAAGAGATTGGACAAATATATGAGTGGGAGGGGCTGGGTTTGATTAGTGTCGTGAGTACAGGAGTAAATTCTTAGGTAGTGGTGGTTTTGATAAGGACCTGCCTTGTATGGGCCAGTAGGCCTTCTGCAGTGTTCCTTCATTCTTATGTTCTTATGTTCTTATGGTTATCAAACAGATAGATAAACTGAAGCAAAATAAGTCCCCGGGACCCGACGAGTTGTTTTCCAGGGTACTTAAAGAATGTAAGATGGAACTTAGTCAGCCATTAATGAATGTGTTTAATACGTCCATCCTAACTGGTGTTGTGCCAGAGATGTGGAAGATAGCTAATGTAGTTCCTATATTCAAATCAGGGGATAAGTCAATTCCATCAAATTACCGTCCAATAAGCCTCACATCTATAGTAGGCAAATTATTAGAATCAATTATAGCTGATATTATTAGAAGTCACCTTGAAGAACATAATTTGATTAATGAATCTCAGCATGGGTTCACGAGAGGTCGTTCCTGCCTAACAAATTTACTGACGTTTTCAATAAAACATTTGAGGCAGTAGACAGTGATAAAGAATATGATATAGTTTACTTGGATTTCAGTAAGGCCTTCGATAGAGTACCTCACAAGAGACTCTTAAGAAAGGTGGCAGCTCATGGTATAGGAGGTAAAGTTCTAGCATGGATAGAGGCATGGCTTACCAATAGAAAGCAGAGAGTTTCCATTAATGGGGTCAAATCTGAATGGGGATTAGTCACTAGTGGCGTTCCACAAGGATCAGTTTTGGGCCCATTGTTGTTCATAATTTACATAAATGACCTTGATGAAGGAATTGCAAGTGACATGAGTAAATTTGCTGATGATACAAAAATAGGCCGTATAATTCATTCTGAGCAGGATACCAGTGAACTCCAGGAGGATTTGGACAAATTAATGTCTTGGTCTGAAAAGTGGCAGATGAAGTTTAATGTGGACAAGTGTAAGGTGCTAGTCGTTGGTAATGAAAATATCCCTCGAATTTATAAACTAGGTGAAGTAGAGCTTGATCATACAGAATGTAAAAAAGACTTGGGAGTCATGGTAAGCAGGAATCTAAAGCCAAGACAACAGTGCCTAAGTGTGCGCAATAAGGCTAACAGATTACTAGGATTTATTTCAAGAAGTATAAGCAACAGAAGTCCAAAAGTTATTTTACAGCTCTATACATCACTAGTGAGACCTCATTTGGATTATGCAGCTCAGTTTTGGTCACCTTACTACAGGATGGATATAGATTCATTGGAGAACATACAAAGAAGAATGACTAAAATGATTTACAGTATAAGAAATCTCCCGTATGAAGATAGACTTAGAGCGTTGAATCTCCACTCTCTGGAGAGGCGTAGAATGAGGAGATATCATCGAGGTGTACAAGTGGATGATGGGTATAAACAAAGGAGATATTAATAAAATACTGAGGATATCGAACCAAGTAAGAACCAGAAATAACGGATTTAAATTGGATAAATTTAGATTTAGAAAGGACATAGGCAAGTACTGGTTTTCGAACAGAGTTGTAGATGCGTGGAACAATCTTCCGAGTGGGGTGATAGAGGCTGGGACCTTGGGTGGATTTAAAAAGAGATTGGACAAATATATGAGTGGGAGGGGCTGGGTTTGATTAGTGTCGTGAGTACGGGAATAAATTCTTAGGTAGTGGTGGTTTTGATAAGGACCTGCCTTGTATGGGCCAGTAGGCCTTCTGCAGTGTTCCTCCATTCTTATGTTCTTATGTTCTTATGTTCTTATGTACTTTGTGAGTAAACTTTTAAGGCCACAAGGCATGATAACATAATAATTTTAGGGAACTTTAACTTTTGTCTGATTGATTGGAACTCCTTGACATAAGAAAGGAGGAACACTGCAGCAGGCCTGTTGGCCCAAACTAGGTAGGTCCTTCACAATCCATCCCACTAACATAATATTTGCTCAACCCAATTTTCAATGCTACCCTAGAAATAAGCTTTTATAACTTATGTGCAAGTCCCACTCAGATACAACCCCTTTCACTCTTGTATTTATCTAACATGAATTTGAAACTACTCATGGTCCTAGCTTCAATACCCCTTCTAGGCAGACTATTCCACTCATCAACTACCCTATTTTTAACCCAATTCTTTCATATATCCTTTCTAAATCTAACCTCATCTAATTTGAATCCATTATTGCGGGTTGTCTCTTGGAGAGATATCCTCAAGACCTTATTTATATCCCCTTTACATAAGAACATAAGAATGGAGGAACACTGCAGAAGGCCTACTGGCCCATACAAGGCAGGTCCTTATCAAAACCACCACTACCTAAGAATTTACTCCTGTACTCACGACACTAATCAAACCCAGCCCCTCCCACTCATATATTTGTCCAATCTCTTTTTAAAGCCACCCAAGGTCCTAGCCTCTATCACCCTTATCGGAAGATTGTTCCACGCATCTACAACTCTGTTCGAAAACCAGTACTTGCCTATGTCCTTTCTAAATCTAAATTTATCCAATTTAAATCCGTTATTTCTCGTTCTTACTTGCTTCGATATCCTCAGTATTTTATTAATATCTCCTTTGTTTATGCCCATCATCCACTTGTACACCTCGATGATATCTCCCCTCATTCTATGTCTCTCCAGAGAGTGGAAAAATAAACACATAAGCAGTATAATGTGATCCTTTATTGACAACGTTTCGCCCACGCAGTGGGCTTTATCGAGTCACAGACAGATCTACCTGGAAAATGAGCAACATGGAGATATATATAGGGTACAGTCAGGTGGAGAATGCTGGGTCAGGTGGAGAAAGCTGCATGTGAGTCTTAAAAAGTAGTGTGATAGTTAAAAACATAGTGTGACTTAAAGGACCTGCAGTGTACCATTCTTGAGTTCTAGGTGGGATAGCGTTGAAGAAGTTTCTTGGCAATAGGTTCAGCTATGTTGTAGAAGCCGTTGTTCTGGTTGAAGTTGTTGGATATACAGATGAGTGATGATTCTAGGATTCTTCGGTATTGCGTGTTGTCTTCTCTGGCGATGAGTCTTGCGTTTCTGTAGTTGATTAAATGGTTGTGTAAATTTCGGTGTTGAACACAGGCATTTCTTGAGTCGTCAGATCTGCCTGCGTACTGGTGTTCTGAAATGCGTGTTTGTAGGTCTCTGGATGTTTCGCCAACGTATAATTTGCTGCAGCCATTACAAGGGATTGTGTATACCCCTGCCGTGGATTGAAGCTTTTCCTGTCTGTTACTGGTAATGTCCTTAATGGTGGTGGATGTGGAGGTGGATACTCGGAATGAGGTCTTAGAAAAATGTTGGAAACTTGTTTGGAAATGGAGTTGGTGGGAAGGACTATGTATCTCTTCTCAGCAGTGTCTTCTCGGGTGTGTTGAAGATGTTTAATGCCCGTCGTCTGCAGTCTCTAATGAAGTGACGAGGATAGTGAAGTTTGGAAAAACTTGTTCAATGAGGGAGCATTCTTCTTCAAGGAACTCACTGCTGCAGATTCTGAGTGCGCGCAGGAAAAAGCCTATAATTACACCACGTTTAATTTTGGTGTCGTGGTGAGAGAGAAGTGGAGAAGATCGTGTTGATTGGTAGGTTTTCGATAGACTTTAAAACGAAGTTCATGGTCAGCTTTGCAGAGAAGAACATCAAGGAAAGGAAGAGTATTGTCGACTTCTTCTTCTAGTGTAAACTGGATTGATGGCTCAACCTGGTTGAGTTCGTGTTGGAGAGCTTGAACGTTGAAGCGTCTGGGAGTTATGATGAGAATGTCGTCAACATAACGAAGCCAGGTGACAGAAGAGGGAATAATAGTGGAAAATCGCTCGACTTCCAAATGTTCCATATATAGGTTCGCAAGGACGGCACTAAGTGGCGATCCCATGGGTAGTCCAAAAGTTTGCTGAAAGAGTTGGTTTTCGAAAGAGAAACATGTAAAGCCCACACATAGTTCAACAAGGTAGATGAAATCGCTGGCTGGAAGAGGAAGATCAAGCGAGTCGTCAATTTTCCTGCGCAAGAGATCGATAGCTTGTGTAGTAGGTACTTTGGTGAATAGGGATGTTACATCAAGGCTGGAGAGTTTCTTGTTTCTGATGTTGATGTTGCGAATGCGATTGAGAAGGTCACCAGAGTGTTTGAGATGTGCTGGACTGATGGTGCCCAAAAGTTTGGAGAGGTGTTTAGCGAGAATTCCTGAGATTTGGTGGGGAGCACTGCCTATTCCCGAGGATATGGGCCTCAATGGGATACCTGGTTTGTGAGTTTTTGGCAGACCGTACATTCTGGCAGGTCTGGGGTTGCTGGGAATGGTGTGTAGAAGTTTCTTTCCTAGTTCTGATTCCGATGTTGGCAGACGTAGGAGTGAGGAGCTGATTATCAGCTATAGGTCAGCAATAGACAGAATTAGGAAGAAGGATCGGAACCCTGTCATATGTGGTATTTTGCCAAGGAGAGGAGTTGGAAATGAATGGTTGTCCAGGGCAATTGGTGTCAATTGCTGGCTGGACAAATACTGTAAGGAAAATGCAGTAACATTCATTGACAACTGGGACCTCTTCTATGGCAGAAATGACATGTATGCCAGGGATGGGGTTCACTTATCTAGGTCTGGGGTGGGGGCACTGGCAACTGCAGTGGAGGGAGCTGTTAGGGCTTTAAACTAGAAAAAGTTAGTGGTATGGGTTATGGGGGGAAAACAGTGAAGTCCCAGAGTAGTAATGTTATAAATTCTAGGGGAACTAGTAATAGGCAGAATAAGGTGGATATTGGAAAGCCAGTGGCACTAGGTGACAAGGACAGTAATAGGTATAAGGAAAAAACAGAAATGAGCAGGAAGGGTAAAGAGAAAGGAGGGTCTTTAAGAGTATATTACACCAATAGTCGTAGTGCTAGGAATAAGATGGACGAGTTGAGATTAGCTGCAAGTACAGGTAATATTGATGTTTTTGCAATAACTGAAACATGGTTTAATATGAAAAATCGGGACATGCCTGCCGAATGTCACATTCAGGGTTTTAAATTGTTCCAAGTAGACAGAAGTATCGGGAAGGGGGGTGGGGTGGCACTCTATGTCCGTGATCATTTAAATTGTTGCATAAAAACGGGTATAAAGTCTGAAATAACACATACAGAGTCTGTCTGGATACAATTTTCAGAGAGGTGCGAAAAATTGATTTTAGGGGTGATTTACCGTCCTCCAAACTTAGATAGGGAACAAGGGAGATTACTTTGGGAGGAAATTGTTGAGGCCACAAGGCACGATAACGTAGTAATTCTAGGGGACTTTAACTTTAGTCAGATTGATTGGAATTTCTTGACAGGGAATTTAGAATCTAACGACTTTTTAGAAGTAGTTCAGGATTGTTTTTTGAAGCAGTTTGTGACAGAACCTACAAGGGGAAATAACCTGCTTGACTTAGTTCTGGCAAACAAAGAAACCCTTGTTAATAATTTAGAAATTACAGAGGAACTCGGTTCAAGCGACCATAAGTCAATTAAATTTAGCATTGAATGGATGTATGATAGTAGGGATAATTCAGTAACGGTCCCAGATTTTCGCTTAGCAGATTATAATGGACTTAGAGAACACTTATCAACTGTGGACTGGGGTAACGAAGAGAGGTATCAATATGACAGTTTTCTTAACACTATACAGGCTGCCCAAAGAACATTTATCCCGTATAAAGAAATTAGATCAAGTAGAAATGACCCAAAATGGATGAATAATAGGCTCAAATATCTTTTAGGGCAGAAGAAAGGAATTTATAGGAGCATAAAAAGAGGTGAGGGACATCTTCCTGCCTATCTAATTTATTAACCTTCTTCACTAAAGCTTTTGAGGCTGTTGATCACGATAAAGAATTCGATATTGTTTATTTAGACTTTAGTAAGGCTTTTGATAGAGTACCGCACCAGAGACTGTTAAGGAAAGTGGCAGCTCATGGCATTGGGGGAAAAGTGCTGTCATGGATCGAGTCATGGCTCACCAATAGGAAGCAGAGAGTGTGCATAAATGGTGTTAAATCCGAGTGGGGACTTGTAACAAGTGGTGTTCCACAGGGATCAGTCTTAGGCCCGTTGTTATTTATAATATATATCAATGACCTTGACGAGGGAATTACTAGTGACATGAGCAAATTCGCCGACGACACGAAGATAGGTAGGATAATTGATTACAACATAGATGTCATAGAACTTCAGGAAGATTTAGACAAACTTAATTCGTGGTCAGAAAAGTGGCAGATGCAGTTCAATGTAGATAAATGCAAGGTACTGAAGCTCGGGAGTGTCCATAACCCAAGCACTTATAAGTTAAATAACGTAGAACTTAGCCATACAGATTGCGAGAAGGACTTGGGGGTGATGGTAAGCAGCAACCTTAAACCAAGACAGCAATGCCTAAGCGTACGTAATAAGGCAAATAGATTACTGGGATTTATATCAAGAAGTGTTAGCAACAGAAGTCCAGAGGTTATATTA
>WNWK01028276.1:0-25538 GCA_009830355.1 Cherax destructor | reverse complement strand
GAAGCCACATATTTTTCCCCCCGACACTAGAAGCCACTATAGTTTTCCCCAGGACACTATAAACCACTATAGTGTTCCACGGACACTAAAAAAACCCAAAATTATAATTTTTCCACGGACACTATGCCCCCAAAATTAAAATTTTTCCCCCACGGACATAAAAAAAAACCCAAAAAAATAATGTTCCAGAGACACTAAAAAAGCTACAAAAAGGTTTAAAGGGACACTATATAAAGCTACTACAATGTTCCCCCCGGACACTGTTCCACGTCCCACAGTTTTTCCCATTACAGTGTTCCACGTACACATTTTTCCCAAAAGCCCGGTGTTCCACGTACACAGTGTTCCACGGACCCCAGTGTTCCACAAGCCTCATAAAAACCCCCCATGAAATGTTCCACACTAATAACTTTTTTTGTAACCCAAAATACAAAAAAATCATTCTTACTTTTAAAAAAAAAATTGTTTTAAGGGAAAAAATTTTTCCCAACTACAAAATTTTTCCCATCAACGTCTTTAATTTTTCCCCTTTTTATGTTTACCTGTAAAATATATATATATATATATATATATATATATATATATATATATATATATATTTTTTCCCCCCACACACATATAGATGTCACCACTGGCAACACTGGACTAAAAGTTGGTGAGAGTGCTACTTCTGGGGGGTGTAGCGCGCCACTGGGACTCAGAACCCTCCCCCCCCGCCAGCCCCCCGGTGGGAGCCCCCTTTTTGCAGATTTGGGGGCCCGGGGGGTGCTGGGTGCCAGATTTGGGGGTTTGGGGGTTTTTGGGCCCCCGGGTTTTGTGGCTGGGTGCTAGAGTTGGGGCTGGGTGCGGTGCCTGGGGTTGGGGCTGGGTGTTTGGTGCTTGATTTGGGGCTGGGTGCGGGCCCCCCTGAGTTGTGGCGGGGTTTTTCCCCGGTGCCAGATTTGTGGCTGGGTGCTGGTTGCCAGAGTTGTTGCTGAAAAAACCAGAGTTGTTGCTGGGTGCCTGAGTTGTGGCTGTGTGTTTGGTGCCAGAGTTGTGGCTGTGTTTTTTTTTCCAGATTTGGGGGGGGGGCCAGAGTTGTGGCTGGGTGCCTGAGTTGTTGCTGGGTGTTTGGTGCCATAATTGTGGCTGGGTGTTTTGCAAGAGTTGTGGCGGGGTGCTGGGTACCTGAGTTGGGGGGCGTTTGGTACCAGAGTTGTGGCTGGGTGTTGGGTGCCAGAGTTGTAGCAGGGTGTTTGGGCCAGAGTTGTGGCTGGGTGTTTGGTACCAGAGTTGGGGGGGGGGGTGTTGGGTGCCAAGTTGTGGTTGGGTGTTTGGTGCCAGATTTGGGGCGGGTGTTTGGTACCAGAGTTGTGGCTGGGGGGGGGGGGTGCCAGAGTTGTGGCTGGGTTTTTGGGTGCCAAGTTGTGGCTGGATGTTTGATACCAGGTTGTGGCTGGGTGTTGGGTGCGGGGTGCCAAAGTTGTGGCGGGGTTTTTTGGTACCAGAGTTGGGGGGGGGTTTTTTTTTGGGGCCAGAGTTGTAGCTGGGTGCGGGGGCCAGAGTTGTGGCTGGGTGTTTGGTACCAGAGTTGTGGCGGGGTTTTTTGGGGTGTCAGAGTTGTGGCTGTGTTTTTGGGCCCCCAGAGTTGTGGCTGGGTGCTGGGGCCAGGTTGTGGCTGGTGTTTGGTACCAGAGTTGTTGCGGGGTTTTTTGGGGCAAGAGTTGTGGCGGGGTTTTTTGGGGCCCCCAGAGTTGTGGCTGGGTGCGGGGTGCCAGAGTTGTGGCTGGGTGCTGGGTCCTGAGTTGTAGCTGGATGTTTGGGGCAGAGTTGTGGCTGGGTGTTGGGTGCCTGAGTTGTGGCTGGGTGTTTGGTGCCAGGTTGTAGCTGGGTGTTTGGGCCAAGTTGTGGCTGGGTGTTTGGGCAAGATTTGGGGGGGCTGGGTTTTGGGGGAGAGGGGCTGGGTGCTGGGTGCTAGAGTTTTTGGCTGGGTGTTTTGCCAGATTTTGTGGCGGGGTTTTTTGGGGGCCCCCGGGGTTGTGGGGGGGGGTTTTTGGGGTGCCAGAGTTTGGAGGGGTTTTTTGGGGATGCCAGAGTTGTAGCTGGGTGTTTGGTGCCAGATTTGGGGGTGGGTGTTTGGTGCCAGAGTTGTGGCTGAGTGTTTGGTGCCAGAGATGTGGCTGGGTTTTTGGGGGGCCAGAGTTGTTTGAGTGTTTGGTACCAGAGTTGTGGCTGGGGGGGGGGGGCCCAAAAAAGTTGTGGCTGGGTGTTTGGTGCCAAAGTTGTGGGGGGGTTTTTGGGGTGCCAGAGTTGTGGCGGGGTTTTTTTTGGGGCACCAGAGTTGTGGCTGGGTGTTGGGTGCCAAGTTATGGCCGGTTGCAAGAGTTGGGGATAGCCCGAGTGCCAGAGTTGGGGAAAGCTGCTGGGTGGGGGGAGTTGTGGCTGGGTGTTGGTTGCCAGAGATTTTCCGGCGCTGGGTGCCGATTTGTCCCGGGTTTGGGTCCAGAGTTGTGGAATTTTTGAACCCCCCTTTCCCCCCATTGGGAAGAGGTTTAACCCCCCCAGACCGTGGTAGATCCTTGCCTGTACCCGGCCTTTTTTCCGCCCAGGGCTTTTTGGGGGACATATAATTACAAAATCATGGCAAGTTTTTTTACTTACGTTATAAATGGTTACAATCATGAAAAAATAAGAATGGTTCACACGTCCACCCCCGGTCACAACTGTAATGAGTTATTAGTGCAAATAAAATGAGAAAACACACACACACACACACACACATCAATCAGATAACTGCTGCAGCATACGGGCGGTAAAACCCAAGAATAGCTTTCCCCCCCCTGGAATCGTTAAAAACTCTGAACCCCAAAAACGTCGGGCCCCCTACTGGGTATCCCAAACCCGTTTAACCCACACCTGGTCAAGCACGTCGGGAAATTAGAAAAAATGAAAAAGGGTTTTCAACAAGACTAGCCCCCGAGCTAAGGGGATTGTCCCCCGAAAAAAAGGTTTAAAAGGGAAAAACCCCCGACGACACTAGAGGACAGGGGGGGTTGGGGGAAAATGATAACGACATATAAAATACTGCGAGGAATTGATAAGGTGGAAGAGACAAGATGCTCCAGAGGGGGAAAACAGAAACAAGGGGTCACACAAAAATTAAAGACTTCTATGACAAAGGGGTTTTTAGGAAGTATTTCTTCAGTCATAAAAGTTGTCAGGAAGTGGAATAACCAGAAAAAAACATGGAGGCAGGAACCATACAAATTTTAAGACGAGGTTTGATAAAGCTCATAGAGCAGGTAGAGAGAGGAGCTAGTAGAAATTTTTTGAAGGGGGGGAAGCCCCGGAGCTATGACTCGCCCCCTGCAACCAAAAATAGGTGAGTACAAATATGTGAGTACACACACACACAGAGGGGGAAGAGGGTGGAGCACCTAGAAAGGAATGAGCTTATCAACGACGGCCAACACGGTTTCAGGGAGGGGGAAATCCTGTGTCACAAACCTACGGGAGTTCTACGACAGGGTGAAAACAGTAAGACAAGAGAGGGGGGGTGGGTAGATTGCATTTTTTTGGGGACTGTAAGAGGGCGTTTGATACAGTTCCACAAAAAAATTAAAAGTGCAGAAGCGGGAGGACCAGGCAGGGATAAGGGGAAAAGGGCCCCACAATGGATCGGGAATACCTGTCAGGAAGACGGAAACGAGTCATGGTACGGGCGAGGTGGGGGGAGGGGGGGGCCGGCCCCCGGGGGGGGTTTCCCACAGGGGGGGCCTTTTGGGACCGGTGCTGTTTCGGGTTTTTTTGGGGAACGACAGGGGGGGAAAGGGGAAAATAGACCCCGGGCCCCCCTTTGTTGAGATGAGGGGGAAAGGTTTGGGGGAATTTGGACGGGACCAAGCGGAACAAAAAAAGGGGCCCCCTGGACAGACTGCCCCCCCGGGGTCCAGCAATTGGCTCCTGGAGTTCAACCCACCAAGTGCAAAGTCATGAAGATTGGGGAAGGGCAAAGAAGACCGCAGACGGGACAGTGGGGGGGCCAGAGACTACAAACCTCAATCAAGGAAAAGTTTTTGGGGGGGTGAGTATAACACCAGGCACATTTTGGGGGGGGCCTTTTTCCCAAATAACTGCTGCAGCATACGGGCGCCAGCAAACCTAAGAAAAATTTTTTCCTGACATCTTAAAAAAAGAATCTTTCGGCCCCCCTGTACACTGTGTACGTTGGGCCCCATACTAGGATGCAGCACCAGTTTGGAACCCACATCTAGCCAAGCAAAAAAGGGGAAATTTTTAGAGAAAGTGCAAAGGTTTGCAACAAGACTCCCCCAAAAGGCAAGGGATATGTCCTACGAGGAGAGGGGGGGAAAGGGGGACCTGACAAGGGGGGAAAGGCGGGAAAAAGGGGGGAACATGATAACGACATAAAGATACTGGGGGGGAATTTGGGGAAAGGTGGACAGAGACAGAATTTTCCAGAGATGGGACAAAAAAAAACAAGAGGACACAGGGGGAAGTTGAAGACCAGATGAATCCCCGGGGAGGTTAGGAAGTATTTCTTCAGTCACAGAGTGGTCGGGAAGGGGAATGGTTTGGGAAGGTGGGGAGGCAGGCTCCATTCATGGCAAGAAGAGGTATGATAAAGCTCATGGTGCAGGAGAGTGACCCAGTAGTGGGGGGGTAAAGGGGAAAAAAGGGGGGGCCCATGACTGCCCCCAAAAAAACCACAACTAGGTGAGTAACACACACACATACATACACATAATGCTTTATTTACAGTAAAAAAAAGGGGTCAGAGATTTTTCCAGAATGGTTTGTAATATACCACTGTGGATAAAAGGGTTTTTTTTCCCCTTTTGAAAAAAGTGGGGGTTTTTCCGGGTGGGGCAGCAAGTGCCCCCCTGGTGTCTGGTTGGTGAAGTTTTGTTTTCTTAAAAATGGCGAAATACCGGCGGAGAGTAAACCCCGTCTGTTTAGAATTGGGGTTCGGTATATCTGAGCAACGCGAAGTCATTTTTTCCCCCCGCCCTTTGAGATACTTACAGGATCCCTAGCGAGGATTTGTATGGGATATCCCTGAATGGCACCACAAGAAATTTTTTTGGGGAAAATTTTTGGGGGGGCCCGGGCTTACGAGGGAGTGGATAAGTATCCCCAAAAAAAATGCATCACGTCCCCAAAAATGGGGCCTTGGGGGGGGGCCTAAGTGGCGTATCGGCCCACTTTTTGGGTTCGTCTTCGTAACATCCCATTTCCCCCGCAGATGAGGTGGATGTCGACGGGATTTGGACGCTACAGAACTATACATGCAGTCAACATGAGGCAATGGTCCTAGGAAATTTATGTTGGTATGTTGGGGTCTTTTTCCCTGAAAATGACTTTGAGGCATCAATACCCTATGTGATGTTGGAGACGTTCAGAATGCAAATTTACGTCACCTACCCAGGGCAGGTACGGACGTGCCATCTGTGTGGGCCCTGGACATATGGTCGCGACATGCGGCGACGAAGGGAGCGGCGGCATGCAGATCAAGCCGAGAGCATCTAGTGTTGTGATGGAGAGTGTATGTACAATCCAGAAGAATGAGATATCGGTGGTGGATAATGTTCTACAAGTCCTGCTGAAAGTGGGAAGTGGAACGAAGTGGTGGAAGCCGTGGAGGAGACCGTCTTGACGTTGCCACTGGCGTCAGAGACAATCAAAGTTGGTGGTGTCAGGGATGTGTCACCTCTGGTGGAAGAGGTGGTGAGCCCTGCTATTCAGAGTGCCCAATTTCGAGGACATCCAGAGGAGTTCCTCGATAACTCATCATGGTGGACTTACTGACTACGCCAGTGACTTCGCCTGTGGTAGGGGATGTGCTTGAGTGTAGTCTGGTGCAGAAGAGGGGCGTGTGCCTCATAAGTCAGTGGTAAGAGGCGGACGTTGAGTGCACAGAAGATGGTGATGGGGACATGGATTACAAGGGCTTCCCGTAAGAGGCCCAGTGGACCCATGGAGGACAGTGCATTGACCCTGGGACAAGGTCATGCAAAATGGCCGGGCGAGATGTGGCCAAAGGTGACAAGGGTGTACTCCCCGGGAAAGTTAGGTGGGATCGGTGGGAAGTCGGCTAGGGCACTAGTGGAAGTCCAGGTCAGGTTTGACAGCAATAGAAGTGAAATGGTAAAACCCACCCGTTGTCTTCAGGTGCCTTACAATAAATGTTAATGACCTCCGTACAGAGGTCAAGAGGCGATGGGTGGAGATGCTCCCACTGTGACGTTTGGATGTTGATGTGATTCTTTATACAGGAGCACAACTATAGGTGTGGAAGTGAGTTGCGTTTGAGGTATACATGTTACGGGGAATTTGGAAAATATCAAAGGTGGAGTTGTGGTAGGAATAGGAGACCAGCCCTTTTACACTGTTAGCGTGGGAATGGGGTGGCAGGGGATGGGTCGTGCGGGTAGTGGGAACATGGGGGCGCATACGGGTAGGTTTTGTAGGCGTATATATGACAGCAATGTCCAATAGATGGGTGAAGGAGGACTTTGTGCGTGAGCATTTGGTATATTTTCTAGAGGCCTACCCTTAGTTTCCGTGATTGCCAGAGATTGGAATTGTGTTATCGGGGGAAAAGTATGTAGAGCCGAGAGGAGGGTGTATCTTAGGGATTTTACGGGGTACTGCAGGCGATTGGTGTTGTTGACGTGGTTGGGGGTGGGGAATGTGGGAATATACCTTTTGTCGAAGAGGTTATGCCGCGCGTTTGGACAGGGTGTATATCATGGGTAATACGCAGTGGGAGGGTAGGAGAAATGTGTGGATCTGGGATTCTCAGATCACCGGGGGGTGTGCTAATTGGCTCTGGAATGAGAAGGTACTGTTTAGGTTTTCCTAGTTACTGAAATTAATGTTAGATTGTAGGGTTTAGAGGCTTTGGAGACATTCAAGTTATGGTGGGACAGTTTGTGGGATGGGGAAAAGAATTGAGAATGTAGTAGTTTGGTGGAATTTATGAGCAGAAGTTAGCAATAAAGGATTTTTACAGTAGGTTAGGGAGGGATGATGCGTCATATAGATACGGAAAGCAAAAGGTATCTTGAGGGTCAGCTACAGGATTGTTACGGTGTGGGAGGAAGGTATGATCTTGTGGAAATAGAGTGTCTTAGGAGTCAGGTATTATATTCCAGAATGAGAACTTTCAGGCGTTTAGGGTGTGAGCAGAAAGGGGATGGAGGAGGTGCTATGGGGGATAAGCCCTCTGTTATGGTTCTTTGAAGTTTCAGGTTGCAGCATAAGGCGATGTTAGTGATGTCTTTGGTGGTCGATGAGACTTGGCAGGACCGTGAGGGCAGACTCTGTACTACTGAAAGCATGGGGAGCTATGTGGATAAATGGTTTGAACAGAAATGGATTGGTAGAGAGATCGGGAGGCTAGGGAGGCCTTGCAAGGTATGGTGGCTTGAACGTGAGGGACGTGGATAGAGTAGTCATGGAGGGTTGCATAATGGAGGAGGAGTATCCTAGGCCGTTCGGAGTCAGGCACTGGGGAAATCTCGGGTTGGGATGGAATTCTGGGGGACTTCTATGTGGTACATTGGGACACGTTAAAACATGTTCTGGTTACGTTTATACAATGCTATGAAGATCAGGGTAGAATGGGTGGGGAGTTGGGATGGGGATTGTGGTGTTGGTGCCGAAGGCGAACATCCATGGTGATTATAGGCCCATCATGTTGTTAGGAGTGGATTACAAAAATATTTACGAGTTTTTGGCAACCGTATGAAACGGGTATTGGATAAGGTGGTAGGGGATGGGCAATATGGGATTCTGGATGAGGACGGCCATTGTAGAATCAAAGTTTTGTGGAAGAATGTCACAGGTGTGGAGTAGTGGGGTTAGATTGGGAAAGGCTTTTGATAATGTGGATAGGGAGACTTTGTTGTAGTATTATTGAAGCAGGGTTTCGGGGAGGAGTGGTGGCATGGGTGCGTATGCTATACTGATGCGAAGATGACGGGGTACAGGTGAATGGGAGGGTAGGGTCTGCAATAGACATGGGGTGGGGGCTGCGGCAGAGGTGTCCTCTCTCCCAGCTCTTGTTTGCCTGTTTACAGGACCCCTTTTATAGGTTAATCACTGTAGGAGTGGGGAGGGATACGGTAGGGAGGGTGTAGAGGTGGGCATCGCAGAGCTATGTCGATGATACCACCATAATGGTGCATAGTAGGAAGGCTTAGGGTTCGTGTAGAGTTATAGGATTCTTTGGCGATGTGTCAGGCATGCGTGTTAATAGGAGAAATCAAAATTTCTGGAGGTGGGGTCTTGGGTAGGGGGACGTTGGGTAGGGAAGTATAGGTGGAAAACTGTCAAAAGACTCAAAATATGGGGGTATATTTACAATGAGGAAAAGGTCTACGTGTGAATTAATTCGTCTTTAGTAGTAAAATGCGGCAATTCAAAAGAATGGCGGGATGTAACCGGGTGAGGTGACACTATTGCAAAGGAGTAATCGTCGTTAACGTCCTTGTATATAGCAAATTATGGAATGTTGCAGCAGTTTATCCTTTGCTGGTAGAGGATGTACAGAGGTTGCAGAGGAAAGCTTTGAATTTTATATGGAGTTTCGTCGGCATTGGTTAGGAAAGGACGTTGTCATGACAAAAGTAATAAAAAGGGTGGTATAGGTTAATACCGTTGTACAGGCATTTAATAGGTATTTATGTACGACAAATATCTGATGCGGGGTGGCGTTAGGGGCGAAGGTTGTGCAGTAATGAGAGAGGTTAGATGGTGGTGCATGAAAGGATTTAACATTATGCAAAGCGATGTTACGGCACATCCTGTGTGGTAGCGCAAGATCCCAGAGAGACAAGGTAGTAAAATGGATAATATTGATGCTGTCATGGGTGAGGTCATTGGCAGGAGAGTTTCCAGGTTATCATTGGAAGACCATTTGGTATTGGTTTAGGAGATTGTGATTGCACCCTCGGGTACTGTTTCCTCAATGGAATACTAGCGTCTAAGGTGCAACTGTATGTTATGGGCCTGACTTCGAAGGGATCAGACCTGCGTACGGTGTGGGTGGCCGGAAAGCAGCGTTCCACGTCGTATGCTGTGAAGGTTTATTAAGGGTGAGGATTGGTTTCAGGGCATTCTTTGACAGGTGGGGGTGGGGTTGGCAGTACTTAGGGCATTAAGTCTAGAAGTATGAGGTTGTTCTGATGAGGTCCGACAGTCGGTGTCGTACTTGGTGCTCGACTATTTATTTTTTCTTAGGGAATGTGGGAGATTAGGGGTACGATGCGCATCAGGGCGCTGGTGTGTCGTTTTACAGAACAAAATGTAGAAATCGGGGTGTATGGACAATGTTGGGAGAGAGAGACTTTCGTTGGGATATAGGAACCTAACGATGGGAGTTTTGAGGGTTATGATCTTCAGTGAGTTGATGGGTAATACAAGATGGGGCATGTGGGTTTGGTCTCCCAGAAGGGAGGGGGTGGGTTATTATGGTGTATGAGGTGTGCTGGTGAATAGGTGTGCATGAGTGCGGAGGTGTGGTCCTAGGAAGAGGTGGGGTGACCTGTATGAGGTCCAGGGTATGTTTTCCTAGGTGTGGTTGATGACCAAAGACTGGGGGGCATTCAGGGGGCCCAGTGCTTTGGTTGTTTTTATAATTTCAGCGGTGCTGGTGGTAATTCATGTCAAAGTAAGCCTGTGTGCAAGGAGACCTGTCCTTTTATCAGTATTAGTGTGGTTTAGAGGTAGATACTCAAACTGGACTATCATTTCCGGAGACTTCCATGAAAGGCAGAACATCCCAAATGTCATCAGAAGATTTATATCTGCACTTTACATCCACTTTTGGCGTTATGTGGGATCATTGAGACAGTGAGTGACTATACATCTATACTCTAATCATCTATACTCTAATCAAACAATAACTCTCACACTAGGCTTTACATAACCCATAATGGTGTATGGTTCTGGGTATTTTCCCATTATTGAAAAATAACTTGGTCTCTTGATCCAAGTAACTTGCGCCTTATGATCAGATAGATATACAACAAATTGTTAGTCATCAGGTTAATGTGTAAGAAATGTTAAAGAAAATAAAAAATAGTTTGCTACGTTAAATATTAATGTTTATATCAGTAATGTTAGTTTATATTACGTACATGGTAATGTTTGTGTATATATGTGTGTAATGTTGATGTCATGATGTTCCAAGTGGTAAAATTTGAAATTTGTACCTGGTTTGTGTCTGCTGCAACAGTGATCAACACAGCAACATTGACCAGTCTGGGAGTGCTGTGCCTGGCTGTGTACTGCAACATTGATCGACACAGTACCATTGACCAATGTCTGAGGTGCTGTGCCTGGCTGTGTGCTGCAGCAGTGATCAACACAGCAACATTGACCAGTCCTGAGGAGTGCTGTGCCTGGCTGTGTGCTGCAACAGTGATCAACACAGCAACATTGACCAGTCTGAGGAGTGCTGTGCCTGACTGTGCTGCAACAGTGATCCAACACAGCAACATTGACCAGTCTGAGGAGAGGGAGACAGCCACACTAGTAAATGGTCTGACCCATAACATTTAGTGTTATACCAAGAGGGTTACTCAGGTATGTGGAGATGCAGCAACTGGAGACGTCGTCCAGAGGTGGGCGGGGCCCACTTGTAGGTATTTCTAGGTTATAAGTCCGCTGAAGTTTGGTTATTAGGCTTAAGGTAGTAATTGTATTAGGTGGTAGGCTGATGGGGAGAGTATAAGAAGATTGTAAGTATATATCAAAAGTAGCTTAGTGGGAGTATTGGCTTATCTCCCGACCAGAGATGAAAGCTCTGGTCAGGGAATTAATAAGGAATGTATTCTATAGGTTACCTTGTGAATGGGTTGTAAAGCTAGAACTGAAGACTGGTTAGATTTTAGGAAGTTTTAGTTAGTCTAATATCTTTGATGCAGCCACCTGCCCATCCTGCTAAGGTGTAGGAAGCAGAGATGAAATGTGTAAGTGATATATCGTGGTAGTGGAGTCAACTGAAGAACCAAAGGATTCGATCCCTGGCACAAGTGGGCATGTTCCTTTATATTCATTGGCACTGTTCACATAAAGGAGGAACACTGCAGTAGGCTTACTGGTCCATACTGAACATACTTGATTGGGTAATTGTGTGTTAATCTACCGGGTTAATAATTATATTAAGATTAGTGTGACGAAGGTAATGGCAGAGTCTTGATGCCGGGTGTAAGGAAAGCCCTATTAAATCAGGCATATCCATTATTAAGACAAAAGAGCGCTGAAGCAGTCTTATTGACCCATGCTAGGCAGGTCGAACTCCTCCAACCACTCATTTGTCTAACCCTATTTTTAAAACTACACAACCAAAGTTTTAGCTTCACATGATAGGAAAAATTTTTCCTTAAGCGGAGTATATTATAGCCAGAAAAATCAATAACAGTTCCTCGAAATGTTAAATTAACCACATCTTCCTGTTTGCAGTAGGGTTGTAGAGGCCTGGCCAAGTAATTTTATGCCTTGAAGTCCCAAAATATTTTCAGTAGCATAACCTTGTGGGTTTAGCGCTTACGACTCAGAGTCAGTATTAGAGCATCTCGGGGAGGATGAGTCTTGGGAAGAGCTGATTTATGCACCTAGATCCTCTTGATCTTACCTAGACCCTTGATCTTACCTAGACCCCCTTGATCTTACCTAGACCCCTTGATCTTACCTAGACCCCCTTGATCTTACCTAGACCCCTTGATCTTACCTAGGCCCCTTGAGCTTACCTAGACCCCCTTGATCTTACCTAGACCCCCTTGATCACTTACCTAGACCCCCTTGATCTTACCTAGACCCCCTTGATCTTGCCTAGACCCCCTTGATCTTGCCTAGACCCCTTGATCTTGACTAGACCCCCTTGATCTTGCCTAGACCCCTTGATCTTGCCTAGACCCCGCCAGTCTTGCCTAGACCCCTTGATCTTGCCTGAACCCTTGATCTTACCTAGACCCCATGATCTTACCTAGACCCCTTGATCTTACCTAGACCCCCTTGATCTTGCTAGACCCCCTTGGATCTTGCCTAGACCCCCTTAGTCTTGCCTAGACCCCCTTGATCTTGCCTAGACCCCCTGATCTTACCTAGACCCCCTTGATCTTACATAGACCCTTGATCTTACCTAGACTCCCCTTGATCTTACCTAGACCCCTTCAGTGACGTGCAGGGCAGAGGGAGCAGTGGCCCCAGGCATCAAATGTGGGGGATGCATCCAATTAAGGGAAATTTCAGTGGTGATAAATCAACTTTGGAGGCTCACCGCACTACAGAGGCAGTGGTTAGCCCTTTATTCCTTTAACATGGTGTACCATTTCTGTCCAGAGAAAATGGTGCCCCCACGCACATGCGCATGACGTACGTAAGACAGCCATCAAAAGCAACAAGCAGACGTGGCTGTTTGTTCCTTATTAAATTTGGATGAATTATATTTAAATCGAATAAAGTGTTGATTTCATGTTTCATCTGTGTTAACATATTCCAAAATATATCTTTCTCATAATATTTCTCAGTACTAGAACTTATACTTGAGTCTTTGGGGCATACAATCAAGGAGTTGGCCCCAGGCATCATCAGACCTCTGTACGCCACTGCCTCCCTTGATCTTATCTTCACCTCCCTTCATCCCCTTGCGCCTTTACTGCTCTGCAAATTAGTAACTCCCTACCTGGAGTATGCTGCAAACTCCAGTTTCTATCAAAATAACTTATAGATTTAGGTGGTGGTAAGTAGGATAGGTAAGGTATAGGAACTGGAGAATCTGCTATATGCATTATGAATGCATATAGCAGAGGAAATAATCTCCCCTGAAGGCATAAATTTTGTAGAACTGTGGGCCTGGGAACCCACCAACCACCTTCAGAAGGCTGTGTGGAATCTGTTGTGCATTAGTTCTGAGGGATTTTGGTGGGTTTCGGGCTTTGGGTAGTGTGGTTGCGGTGGGGTTCTGCGTATTTATGCCTTTGGCCAAACTGTACAACGTTAAATATTGATTCATTGAGTTTAAACAATTTCATCATTTGGAAAAATTTAGCGTCGTTCAGGTTCCTGAATATAAAAGTATTGTCGTTCAGAACTGGAGTTGGTTTAATAGTTGTAGTAGTGATGTAACGCTTCTGGCAGCAGACGTTAATGGTGAAAATAATGAAAACCTCTGTGATTTAGTGAAGTGTTAGTTAAGATTAAGATTATTTATTTCTCTGTAAAACACAATGTGTGTTTACATTTTAAGAAAATAATAATTACAAGGTAGCCGTTAGCATGCCTGGGCATGCTAGGCATTTCAGGCAGACCCAATACTAGGATTCACTAACATCTGATGCTGATGAGTATAGTTAGGGGAGGTGATTTAGATTGGTATTAGTGGGAATAGGATTATTAACCCTGCTGAGTTAGAAACCCCAGAAAAATAGAGGTAGAGGTAGTGGTCCTCGGCATATGTCTAGGATGCCTGGCATAACTGACAGAGCTAGCATAGTAGTGTGTTAGGAGACTGGTATACGACAGGCACTGCACTCCTCTTCCTTGGAACAAACCTGATTGCCTAACATTTTCCCAAGCTGTGTATAACCTCTATGGGTAATTTATATAGTTATGGAAATTATATTTGGGTAAATGTGCACGTAAACCTGGAGAGGGTTTCGGGGGTCAACGCCCGCGGCTCGGTCTGAGACCAGGCCTCGTGGTGGATCAGAGTGTGATCAACCAGGCTGTTACTGCTGGCTGCACGCAAACTGACGTACGAACCACAGCCCGGCTGGGAAGGGGTAATGTCTTAGGAAGACTCTGACAGGTCGATGAAAGTCAATGAGGTTTGATTCAGAGGAGAGTAGTGCAAGTTCACTTTTTCCAGTGACATTTAAGGGATATTAGGAGTAGGTTTGGCTAGGTTGTAATGTATCTGTTACGGAGTTTACCCTCCAATTTTTTTTTACTTGCAGCAGAATCCTCCTGACAAGACATGATCACCTCTTGTCTCCTGTGTTAGAAGACTTGTGTACGAGGAAGTGTTATCTTCACTGCAGTGTTGTACATGACTGTCCACTGCCCAGCGTCGCAACACTTCGCTTCTGACAATACAAACATAGGTCATGAAATTTAAAAATGTATCATACCTCAAACTACTAACCTATGATATTCTCAGAACTTTAAGGCACATTACTAATAATCCTTTGTTAGCACTGTATAATACCAGTTATATTGAGGGAGTTCTTCCTACTTCCTGGACCAATAGTCTCATTGTGTGCCTATCCCTAAGCTAACAGCCTGATACATTTAGACCAATCTCCTTAACTAGCTGTCTTTGTAAATTCTTTTGAAAGAATGATACTTAACAGACTGTACTATAGAATCAGACACCAACTCTCCCCCTCCCTCTATGGGTTCAAGGAAGGTAAGAGTGTGCAGAATTGTATCTCCACCTTTCTCACCGCACACACCTCTACTAGTTTTACCACATTTCTTGATCTAAAATCTGCATTTTGATATTGCGAACAGAACTGTTATACTACATGAACTAGCCAAAAATGAATATTGGTGGTAGCCTACTCTGCTGGATAATAGGATACCTGTCAAGAGCAAATCTTCTGTCCTCTACCAAGGCTTTAGAAGCGAGTCTAAAGAAATGTCCCTAGGTACACCGCAGGGAGGAGTTCTCAGTCCCATCCTCTTCAAGGGGGGCTCCTTGGCGTGGTGAGGAATTAGACCTTTCTCAGACCGAACCGTGCCCCCCCAAACCCCTCCCCTATCCCCATCTCCTCCATCCTCCCTTTTTCCCTTTTCCTCCCCTTCCTCCTCATCCCTCCTTGTTCCTTCCCAGTTTTACCCTGGGAGCTTCTCTCCTCAGGCATTCTAGTTCCTAGGTAGGGGGAAGGGTATCGTGAATCCCATCCATTCGTTGAGGTCCTTGGCGGTGGTGTAGTTTGCAAGTGGAATCTGGATCGCCTGGAAGTGTCGATCCCTCTCGGTCTCGGGAGCGGTGTGGGTATCTTTCGGGCGACAGGTGTATCTCTGGAGGCCACCTTTCGGATTCCGGGGTGGTGGCTGAAGGCGGTATGCTTTGTGGCGGATATCCGGCCGCCCTCTCTTTGTCCGCCGGGTGGCTCGGTGGATGTGAGTTTGCTATCCCGGATTGATGGTTTACTGGCATGAAGGGTAGGGTATGGCATGGGTTCCATGCAGCATCTCACTACTTGCGGTGTTGAGGTCCTCTTGGGGGGGGGGTTTTTTTTTCCCCCTTTTATTCCTCCCCAGGGGCTATTCCTCCCCTTTTCCCCCCTTTTTTTTTTTTTTTTTATTTTTTTTTTTTTTCTTTTTTTTTTAAAAAAAAAAGTAACCCCAACCATGGCTGACCCAATCCATAAAACCCCCCCCCGGGCCCCCTTTCCGATACCGGGGCCCCCCCTGATCCCCTCCTCCCCTTTTTTGGGGCCCTTTTTTAACCCCTGTACCTCTTGGGTGCCTTTGTCACCTGCTTAGGGGCCGGGGGTTTTCCCCCCCCCTTTTAATTCGCCCCTTTTTTCTTCTCTGACCTTGACCGGGGTTCCCCCTCGAGGTGGGGAAACGAATCGCTCGCCCTTTTCCCATGGGGCCCCCCCCTCCCCCCCAAACGCCCCAAAACCCCTTCATGAAGATTCGACATTTCCCCTTTTTGTTCATCTCAGAAACGACCAACGTCCCCCTTCCCCTTTGATCTTTGTTTCCACTACTCAATGGAAAAGTTTTTTCTCAAACCCCACTACCCAACTTATTTTCCGTCTAGTATTGGAAAAACTCCCTAGCCATGTGGCAAAAATTTTTTCACGCTCTCAAGAGCGGACTCCATCACCGGTCCAGAATGCTGGCCGCTGGGATCTTTCCTTCTTTTTACCCTAAGATACTATTCCTATCACTAGGGCGGATCATTCTTAATTCTTGAGTGGGATTTATTTTTCCCCCCACCATTGTCCAACGGAATTTCCAGACATGTGGGAAGACATTTTTTGGGCAACCGAGCCCAAGAACTCCCCATCCTTTAAAGGGTTTACACTTTTTTCCTTCCCCCCCCCAAAAAGCGAAAACGTTTTCCTTGCAATATAAACTCGTTTAACGTTTTGCCGTGAACTCCCCCCTTCGGTCTACATTGCAGGTCAACGTTTTCAAGTTCAAATGACCCTAACCCCGCAGTGTAGAAACGTTGGGGTTTTTTTGGGATCCCGCAAAAAATTGCAGGTCCATGGCCGAATGCCCCGTCTGTGGTGCCGACGACCATCCCGGGCCTTCTTGTACTTTCCTCCCCCTTTCCTTTAAATGTCCGGGGGCACATCCCTTTTTACCCCGCCTTGTCAGGTTTACCCCCGAATGAGCAGGAAACCGTTTTCTCAAAAAAGGGGGAAGGCTTCTCAAATTTTATGGCCGTTTTTCACGCCTTTAAGGGGAAAATTTCCCATTTCCTATTCTCGCATTGTAAACGTCCCCCCTTTGGGGTCCCCAAAAACCTTTCTTCCGGGGGGAAAGGGGTTTTAATACTTCATTAGGTATGTATGGAGTTGAAAAGGGGGGTTAAAGGGGCAGGTGGGGGGGGTTTGGGGGTTTTTTTCCTTTTTATTTGATATGATAGTGTGGGGGGTTTGACTCACGACGCAGATGGGGGGGGGTTTTTTTTTTTTTTTTTTGGGGGGTTTTTTGAGGGGGGGGTAGGGGGGGGGGGCTTGTCTTGCGGTGTTGGGGACAGGACGGGATCTATTAAAAGGGGGTGGTAGAATAGATGGATTTTTCGAAATTATAATGCCATTTGTCTTGTCAAAAAAAAAAAAATATTGGGTTTGGGCCCCGGGGAGGGTTTTAAAAAAAATTCATTCGTGGTTATTGGTTATAGGGATCTTTATACAAAAAAATTTTTTTTTTTTTGGGGGTTTTTCCCAAAAAATAAATGTCATTAATATTTGTCATATCTTATAAAAAAAGGGTTTTTTTTTTATGGTTAGGTTATAAATTTTTTTAAAAAAGGTTTGGATCATGAGGCATGAAGTTTAATTTTTTTTTAAAATTTTAAAAAAATTTTTGGGAGTTTCGTCACCCTTTTTTCCCCATTATTGTGTTGTGGTTGTGAGTAATGCATAAAAAGGGTTTTCCCGGGGTTTGTAATGAAGGTGTTCAGTCATTACCTGTGTGTTTGAAATTATTATATATTGTTTTTTGGGACCCCCATATGAATTTTTATTTGATCAGTGTAATAATGTAATGTGTCCATCTAACACTATGTAAAAATCAATGCATAAAAAAAAAAAGAAAATTTGGAATTCATTACCTGTCATTCCCAAAGAAACCCTGCCTGTACCCCAATTAAAAACGATAAAAAAAAACCCCCTTTTCTCACCCAAAGTTAAATGCTCAAAAAAAAAAACATTCCCAAAAAAAAAAGAATAATCACTAAAAAAAAAAACCTGACTAATCACTTAAAAAAAAAACCTGTTATGAATAATACATACTAAGCTAACTATTTCCAAACTTTTACATTATAATGACCACGAAATTTTTGTACTGCAATGCAACTAATTGAAATTTTATCTCCTCAATTAGTTGCATTACTACAATTAATTGATATTTCAACTTATATTCAAATTTATAACTTAGATACACAATTTATTTTTTTTTTTAAATTGTAAACCCCCTAACCTTTTTTCCGTGAACTAGGGAAATTGGGGACCTAAAAAATGCCCGCAATGCCAGATTTGGGGGTTTTTTTGGGAGAAAAATCTCATTACTAACTATATTTCTTGTCTACCATCCCTTTGGGGGGGGTTTTTCTTGGGAAAAAAGGGGTAAAGTCTGGGGAATTGGACCCTTTGGGTTTTTTTTCCCTCAGCCCCAACCCCAAAAACCCCCCAACCCCCCCCTTTTTTCCCCTTTTCCCCCCTTTTCCCTTTTTCCCCTTTTTCCTCCTCCTCCTCCTCATACCCCCCCCTTTTTTCCCCTTTCCCCCCCTTTTACCCTGGGAGCTTTTCCCCCCAGGCATTCTAGTTCCTAGGTGGGGGGGAAAGGGGATCGTAGTCCATCCCTTTCCCCGGGGGGTCCTTGGCGGGGGTGGGTTTGCCGGGAATCTGGGTCCCCCAAAAACCCGACCCCCCCCGGGCCCCCGGGGGGGGGCTTTGGGTATTTTTTTGGGCGACGGGGTTTTTGGGGGCCACCTTTCGGGCCCGGGGGGGGGTGGCCGAAGGCAGTATTTTTGGGGCCCCGGAAAAACCGGGCCCCCCTCTTTTTTTCCCCCCGGGGATGGCTCGGTGGATGGGGAAAAGGTTTTCTACCCCGGGGTTGCGGGGGTTTTCTGGCATGAAGGGTAGGGTTGGCACGGGTTTATGCAGCATCTGCACTTTTGGTGTTGAGGTCCTTTTTGGGCCCGGAAGGGGATTTGCCCCCTTTCATTCCTCCTAGGACCTATTCCCCCCACTTTTCCCCCTTTTTTTTTTATTCTTTTTTATTTTTCTTTTTTTTTCTTCTTTTTTTTTTTTAAAAAAATAAAAAAAAAGAAGTAAAACCAGGCCCCTTTGATCCGCACCCATTTGACCCTGCCTCGTTAAAAAACTTTTGGATCCCCCATCCCCTGTACCTCTTGCTGGTGCCGGCCGTCACCTGCTTCAGGTACCAGGGCCCCGCCCCTTTGATACGTCTGACCCGCTCTTCTCTGACCTTGTTCCCCGGTTTTGCGGTGCGGCTTTTAACCCCTCCCCCGTCCCCATCGCCCCCCCCCGGCCCCATCCCCAAACGCCAAGACCCACCTGACGATTGCGCCCCTTTTTTTCTTCATCTCAAAACGACCCTGTCACCATTCCCCCTTAAACTTTATTTCAAACTATAATGGACAAAACTCTGCAACAGACTTCCCCAATACCTTTTTCAGACCATAGTATTGGAAAGCTCTGTATGCCATTTTGGGAAAAATCTCATTTCACGCTCTCAAGGCGGCACCCATCATCACGGTCCAGAATGCTGGCCAAGCTCGGATTTTTTCTTTCTTACAACCATAGATTCTGCCCTTTCTATTGAAAATCCCTTTCCCTAATTTTTGTTTGGTTCTTTTTTTTTCCCCACACCATTGTCCAACGGAATTTCCAGACATTTAGGACTTTTTCGATCAGCGGCCCAAGAACCCCTATCCTTAAAGTTGCCTTTTTCCCCCCAATAAGGAAGCTTTACCTTCAAAAGTCGTTTCTTTGACTCCCGTGAACTACCCCTTCGGTTTACATTGCAGGTCAAGTTTAAACTAAAAGGTGCCCCACCCGAAAAAGTGAGAAACGCTGGCTTTTTGGTCATCCAGGAAATTTGCAGGTCCGGGAATACCCGTCTGTGGTGCTGATGACCATGTCGTTCTTTTTGATTCCCCCCCTTTGCCTTAACTGTCATGAGGCACATCCATCAACCCCGCCTTTGGGTTTACCTGAATGGGGGAAATCCTTTCTAAAAAAGGGGGGAAGGTTTCCCATATGCTTCCCGTCTCTCACCCGCCTTAAGGGAGATTCCCGCTTTCCTATTCCAATTCAAACGCCCCCCCCGGGGTCCCAATTACGGCTTCCTCTGTGGTCACCTCATCCTCAACCCCCCCTGTCTCAAACCTTTTTTGATATTCTTGGGCCCCCGGGTCCCTACCTGCCCCATCTATCCAATCCTTTCCCCCTATTCACTGCACAATTCTGATCTACAGCCCCGTCCCCCAAACCTCAGTGCCCCCTCTTAAAGCCCGGAAAAAAAAATCCCTATTCCCGGTTCTTCGCCTCCGACTAGTTCTGTAAGTGTGTGGAGGTTCATCCCCTCCTCATACACTCCTTCACCCCCTCCCCCTCCCAAGTCCCTACGACAGTTTCCTCTTCTATCTCCTGTCCTCTACTTTAGTACAGTCTATAGACTCCCCGATTTTCTTCCATTTCAATTGTCCCACATTCTGCATCTTTGACTTCCCAAACACTGGAAGCTATTGAAATATATTTCGAGACTGGGCCGATGATGGACACCCATCTGAGGTTCCTCATCTCTTTTCTTCGTCTAACCCCCCCCCCCTTTCCCTTTACAACGCCCCTTCCTCTCTGATTACAGGTCTTCCCCTGCCTCCACGTGGACTTTTTTAACCCTAGCCAAGTTCCCCTCACTTCCACTTCATTTTTTTCTCCATAAATCATGGTTTTTGCAGTGGAATACCGAGGCCTCGGGGGAAAAAGGGGGGAGCTTCAGGGGCTCTCCCATTTTTTCCCCCATTGGGGTCTTTTTGCGAACCCAAATTCAACCACTTTTTCAGGCCCTTTTCAGGGTATAATTTGTTATATTCATGGTTTTTTTGAGGAACCTTTCGGTGCTCTTCTTATACGCACTGGTGTTCCATCCGCAGCTCTATGTCCCCTCTTCCTTACATTACACCGCCCCGTATCCACTTGAATAAGTGGTATCATTTTTATCTCCCTTTTTTGGGGGATTGTCAACCAGATATTGATTTTCTGGTTTTTCCTTACCGCCCCCCCTTCTATTACTTGGCGATTTTCGCCCCACTTTCTCGGGGAGGGGCCACTGTGACCCCGTGGCATTCAGTTAGGCATTTCTTGCTTTTTCCCCCCCCATGTTTTTAAAAAGGGGACTCCTACCCCTTTTTATCCCCCAAATCTTTTTTCTCCTGCATGATTTTCCATCTGCTCTTCATCAACTGCCTTTTATTTTCCCCGGTCTGTCCTTCCGGACTTACATGACAACGATCTTTCCCCAAACACCAAAGTCCCCTTCTGTTTTCCCACCTCCTCATTGCCCACGCTCAATTTGACCGGGCGAAATGGGCCCTTTTACGCACATCTTACTCCCTTTTCATGAGGTTCCCCCGTCCTCCATTGATGGGTTTTTTACATCTTTTTCGCCTCCATCTTACTGCGGCTTCACATTCTATTCCCCAAACCTCGGCAAGCATCCTCAGAAGTGCGTGCCTTGGTGGTCTCCACTTGTGCTCGTGCAGTACGTTTGAAACGCGCTGCATGGGGCGGTATCGGTATAAAGAACCAAGAAAACTCCTTGATTTAAAGAAGAAGAGAGCTATTGCTCGCCGTGTCATACGGGGATGCTAAACGCATTTTGCTGGCGAGAGTACGTTTCTACTGTCACTTCGGCTTCCTCGATGAGTGCAGTCTGGAAGAAAGTGCGGAAATTGAGTGGTAAATTCTCCCCGACCCGGCTCCTGTTCTTCAGGTTGCTGGTGTCGATATAGCACACCCCTTGCTGTTGCCACTGAAATTGGTAATCATCTCGTCCGCATTTCTCAGGGGCTCCATCTATGCCCTCGTTCCTTTCTTCTAAATCTGCCAGCGAGTTAAAGCCCTTAGATTTTTCTTCTTTTGAGAAGAATCCTTAATGTGCCTTTTACCCTTCAAGAACTGGAGGCAACACTCCCTGCTTGCCGATATCGGCAGCTGGGCCAGACGGCATACATATTCGTATGCTACAGCATTTACATCAGTCTGCTCTTACGTCCTCTTACGACTCTTTAATCTTATATGGTCGCAAGGGTTATTCCCCAGCTGTGGAAGTCTGCTATTGTTCCCCCTTTTCGAAAACCAGGTGCTACGGGACGTGATCCCTCTCACTACCGTCCCATCGCTCTTACCAGTGCAGTTTGAAGTGATGGAACGTCCTAGTTAATAGACGTTTGATGTGGTATTTAGAGACTCACAGTATTTCTCCCCTAGTCAGTATGGCTTCGTAAGGGCCGTTCTGCCATTGACTCCTTGCTGCGCTTGGATACATATATTCGAACGTTTTGCGAATAACCATTCGGTTATCGCTATCTTTTCGACCTTGAGAAGGCTTATGATACAATTTGGGAGATATAATATCTTGGCCCAGGCCCACTTTGGGGCCTCCGAGGCAACCACCATTTTTTTCTTAAGACTTTCTTAACTGACAGACTTTTCCCGGGGTCCGGGTTAGTAATGAACTCCCCCCGGAATTTGTCCAAGCTGGTGTCCCCCAGGGATGTGTTCTGAGCACAACACTTTTTCTGCTTGCTATAAATAATCTGGCATCTGTTCTCCCATCCAATATTTGGTCATCGCTCTATGTGGATGACTTTGCTATAGTTGTGCAGGTGCTGACTGTCCCCCATTGCAGTTTCCTCCAGCATGCCATAAACCCGGGGTTTTGATTGGGCCACCACTCAGGGGTTTAAATTTTCTAGTGGCAAAACTCATCAAATTACGTTCACTAGACGTTCAGTGGTCTCTGATCATCCATTGTACCTATACGGCTCACGTATCCCCAGAACGTGATACAGTCATTTTTTCCCGGCCTCCTGTTTGACTGCAGATTGTCCTGGAAACCCCCACATTACCCCCTCTGAAGGCGACTTGTCATAGCCGGCTGAACCTCCTTAAAACCCTCGCACATCTTTCATGGGGGCTGATCGTAGAATCTCCTTCGTCTACATTCGGCCCCAATTCTATCGAAACTCGATTATGGTGACCAGATATATTCGGCAGCCCCCTGCCACTCTTCCAGCCTTAATCCCATCCATCACCAGGGATTATGCTTATGCCTTGGTGTTTTCGTTCTTCCCCGGTTGAGAGCCTCTATGTAGAAGCGAACATTCCATCCTTGTCCGATCGTCGCGATGCACATTGCATTCGCTATTATGTTCGCTTCATGACCTCCGCAATCCTTCCATGTATAGGGGTTGTCACAGATGTTAGGAGACGCTCGTTATTTGTTCGTCGCCCCTGTTTACTTCGTCCCTTTTCTCTTCATCTGCATTCACTCTTGTCTTCCCTTCAGCTTCCGCCTTTATATGTTCATGTGGCTTCACCCTTCCTCTACCTCCTTGGGAAGTTCCTGCTCCGTTTTTCTATTCCTCTTACCTTGCGCGAAAGCCCAACTGCCTACGGCGGCTTCGCTCTTTCTTTTCTAGACCATTTCCTTCTCAATTCCATGCCATCGCAGTATACACCCCATGGTTCAAAGTCATCTGACGGCGTCGGGTTTGCAGCAGTGTTTCCGGACAGCGTCGTACGAGGGCATCTATTACCTTTTGGCTAGCATATTTACGGCTGAATTGTATGCCATTCTTGTGGCACTTATCCGTATTGCATCTATGCCTGTATCACCATATGTGGTCGTTTCAGACTCCCTTGTGCTTTACAGGCTATCCGTAAAATTATACACCCCCACCCCCTAGTTCTTCGTATCCACCTTTTTGGGTTTCGCCGATCTTTAGCAAGGATAAAAATATTGTCTTTTGTTGGGTCCCTGGTCATGTTGACGACAGGGCAATGAACAGGCAGACACTGCTGCGCGGTCAGCAGTACATGACCTTCCAGTTTCATATAGAGGTGTTCCTTTCACGGACTATTTTGCGGTCTGCTACCCACCTTCGCACCCGTTGGCAACAACGCTGGTCTGACCTGCTGAATAAAAACTTCATTCTATTAAACCAGTTATAGGTTTCTTTGGGCCCTTTTTCTGTCACCAATGTCGAGGTTGGGGGGACTACACTCTCCCGCTTCCTCGGCCACCTCGTCTTACTCACGGGTATCTCATGGAGAGGCTCCCTGCCCCTCTGTGAGCATTGTCAGGTTCCAGTGTCTGTTTTGACATATCCTGTTGGACTGCCCCTCTATCAACGAGCACGCAGAATTTACTCCAACGACGTCTTCGCTCTGCGGCACTTTCTTTACCTTCCCTTCTTGCAGATGGACCCTCCTTAATCCTGACTCTCTCATTGACTTTTTACAGAAACTGACTTACTACACAAACTCTGAAGATTATACTCTAGCACCTCCCTCAGTCCCTTCTACCCCCGATCTCTTGCTACCTCCACCCCTGCACTACCCCCCGTCATCTTGCACTCCATACCCTACTAATCGTCCCATCTCCCTCTACAACCCACCCCCCTGCATCCTACAAACCTGCAGCGCTGTATAACCCCTGTGGTTTAGCGCTTCATTTGATTATATAATAATAATAATAATTGTCTACCATGTATTATTGTACCATGTCCCAATAAAGTATTTTTCAAGTATTAAAGTATTTTATAGGCGGATAAATACAATATCTATGCAAGTTAATTTTTTGGGGAGACTTAGGTCCGTAATTTAAAGAGTTTGATAATATATAAAATTTTCTATGGAAGATCTTGGGGACACATTCAATACGTTGGGTTTCATTATATATTTTTTTTGTAGGAATAGCATTAAAGGGTAAACGTGTTGTTTTAAGTATGGGTTTTATAGATTAAGGTCAAATGTTGTTAGTTGCCTGTCCTAACGTGGGGTTGTTTTAGGTGTATAGTCTTTTACACACTTTTTAGTGCTGTGTAATATATTTTTTTTTAAAGGGACTTCAATACAAAAAGGGTGTGTTAGGTCTATGGGATTTTGATTTCTTGTGTTTTTGGGGGATCAGGTTTCCCCGTGGGGGAATTTTTTTTGGGTTTTGTATTATTTGGTTAGGTTCATTATAAAATATGTTTGGAATACATGCTACAATTATGAAGGTTTTTTTTTATGTTTATGTTTTTTTTTTTCTTTGGAATTGAGTTTTTTGTAAGGATCTTTGTACTGCAAGTATATATGCCTTTTTTTAAATAAAATATAAAAAAAAAAAAAAAAGAGAACAACTGCCCCTCTTAATCCCCGCCACCCACCTTTAACGGACTTTTCACACCATAAACATAAACAAAAACCCCTGACCCAATTGCCATCCGATAATTGTTTTTTAATCTAATGGGGTATATATTAAACACCGTTCAAAACCCTTCCCAGGGTGCCCCAAACCAAATTTAAAGGGTTAAAAAAAATAAGCTCCGAATTTTCGGGGATTAACACTGTACTTGGTATTAGAATGTTAAGAAATGAACCCAAACTTTTCCCCGGAACTTATAAATGTTAAAATAATATAAAGATCTAAATATTGAAAAAATAATTAAAAATTTTTTACAACCTGTATAAATTTTTCACTTAGACAAAAGAATTTCCCTCCATGGAAGATGTGCTTTAATATAAATCCTAAATCCCCCCCAAGAAACTCATTGCTATAATCCCCCCTTAAACCCACTTGAAACAACTGCTCAAAAGTTTTCGCCTTTGGTAGTAAAAAGTTACCCAAAATTATATACACTGATATCTAAACGGGGTCTTCCGGGGTCATTTTGGTTCCCCCTCCCGTTAAGAACAAAAAAAATTTGTTGAACTGGGGCATAAAATTAACAACTGGGGCTCACTGAACTGATTGTTTTAATCTTAAGGATAAACTGCCCCATGACACTGGGGCGAATCATCATTTCTTTTTTTTGTCATCATAAGGCTTGACTCATATAATGACCTAACGTGCTCATTGGAGAAGCCGGAAGATATGTACTCAAAAACGGCAAAGGAATTAATGTACAATTCATGGATTCCGTCCCATTGATTCCCTTCATGATAAAGTTGTATGTTAGCCAAGAAGAGCACCCAGAAAGAATGTAGAATATAACTTTGGTATTCTGTGTCAGATTGGGAAAAATATTAGGAGAAGTA